>CAUYSK010025096.1:0-15451 GCA_963575035.1 Avahi laniger | reverse complement strand
TAGTGGGATTGCTGGATCAAATGGCAGTTTTAGTTCTTTGAGGAATCTCCATACTGTTTTCCATAGAGGCTGTACTAATTTGCAGTACCACCAACAGTGTATAATCGTTCCTTTCTCTCGGCATTCATGCCAACATCTACTGTTTTTCAACTTTTTAATTAAAGCCATTCTAACTGGGGTAAGGTGATATCTCACGGTGGGTTTAATTTGCATTTCCCTGATGAATAGTGATGTTGAGCATTTTTTCATATGTTTATTGGTCATTTGTCTTTCTTCTTTTGAAAAGCTTCTGTTCATGTCTTTTGCCCACTTCTCAGTGGGGTTGTTTTTTTCTTGCTGATTTGCTTGAGTTCTTTATAGATTCTGGTTATTAGCCCTTTATTGAATATATAGCTTGTGAATATTTCTCACATTATACATGTTGTCTGTTTGTTCTATTGATTGTTTCCTTAGCTGTGCAGAAGCTTTTTAGATTAATCATATCACATTTATTTATTTTTATTGTTGCTGTGACTGCCATTGGGGTCTTTTTCATAAATTTTTTGCATAGGCCAGTATCTAGAAGAGTTTTTCCTTTATTTTCCTCCAGCATTCTTATGGTTTCATGTCTTATATTTAAGTCTTATCCATCTTGAATTAATTTTTGTGAGTGGTGAGAGATAGGGGTCCTGTTTCATTCTTCTGCAAGCGGCTATCCAATTTTCCCAGAACCATTTGTTGAATAGGACTTCTTTCCCCCAGCGTATGTTGTGTGTGCTTTGTCAAAGATTGGTTGGCTGTAGGTAGGTGGTTTCACATCTAGGTTCTCTATTTTTGTTCCATTGGTCTCTATTTTTGTACCAATACCATGCTGTTTTGGTTACTACAGCTTTGCAGTATAGTTTGAAGTCTGATAATGTGATGCTTCCAGATTTGTTCTTTTTGCTTGAGATTGCTTTGGCTACTCGGGGTCTTTTCTGTATGCAAATGGAATGCAGAGATATTTTTTGTAGGTCTGTGAAGTATGATGTTGGAATTTTGATGGGGATTGCATTGAATCTATAAATCACTTTGGGTAGTATGGACATTTTAACAATGTTGATTGTGCTAATCCATGAGCATGATATGTTTTTCCATTTTTATGTGTCCTCCATGGTTTCTCTCCTCAGTGTGTCATAGTTCTTCTTTAGAGATCTTTCACCTCCTTGGTTAAGTATATTCTTATGTATTTAATTTCTTTGCATCTATTGTGAATGGTATCAAGGCTCTGTTTTGTCTCTCAGCTTGACTGTTTTTGGTGTATAGAAATGGTACTGATTTATGAACACTGACTTTGTACCCTTAGACTCTGCTGAACTTATTTATGAATTTCAAGAGTCCCTTCATGGTGTCTTTGGGGTTTTCTAGGTACAAGATCTTGTTGTCAGCGAAGAGCCATAGTTTGACCTCCTCTTTCTTGATTTTGATACCTTTTATTTCTTTCTCTTGCCTGATTGCTCTGGCTAGGATTTCCAGCACTGTGTTGAACAGAAGTGGTGACAGTGGGCATCCTTGTTTTGTTCCAGTTCTTAAGGGGAATGTTTTCAATTTATCCCCATTCAGCATGACATTGGCTGTGGGTTTGTCATATATGGCTTTTATAAATTTGACATATATTTCTTCTATGCCTAGTTTGTTGTGGGTTTTTATCATGAAAGGGTGCTAAATTTTGTTAAATATTTTTTCTGCATCTACTGAGTTGATCATATGGTCTTTGTTTTTCTTCTGTTTATGTAGTGAATCATATTTATGATTTGTGTATATTGAATCATGCTTGTATCCCTGGTTGAAGCCCACTTGGTCATGATGGATTTTTTTTTTTTTGATATGCTGCTGAATTCAGTTTGCTAGTCTTTTATTGAGGATTTTTGCATCTATATTCATAAGGGATATTGGGATTTTGTTGTGTTTTTTCCTAGCTTTGGCATCAAGGTGATACTGGCCTCATAGAATGAGTTAGGGAGAATTCCTTCCTTCTTTATGTTATGGAATAATTTCTTTAGTACGGGTACTGGCTCTCCTTTGTAGGTCTGGTAGAATTTGGCAGTGAATCCGTCTGATCCTGCACTTTTGTTTGTTGGAAAATTTTTATTACTCCTTAGATTTCATTGTTTGTTATTGGTCTGTACAGTAATTTTACTTTTTCTTGATCGAGTCTTGGGAGCTTGCGTACTTCCAGGAATTTGTCCATTTTCTCTATGTTTTCTAGTTTGTGTGAATAGAGATTTTCATAGTATTCATGGATGATGTTTTGTATTTCTATGGTATCAGTTGTAATGTCTTCTTTTTCATTTCTTATTGAGCTTATTTATTGGGCCCTTTCTCTTCTATTCCTGGTTAATCTAGCAAGTGGTCTGTCGATTTTGTTTATCTTTTCAAAGAACCAACTTTTTGTTTTGTGGATCTTCTGTATTATTATTTGTTTTCCATTTCATTTAGTTCTGCTCTGAACTTTGTTATTTCTTTTCTTTTGGTGGCTTTGAGTTTGGTTTGCTCTTTCTTTTTAGTTCCTTGGGGTGTGACATTAGGTTGTTAATTTGCAGTCTTTCTCTATTTTTGATGTAGGCAATTAAGACTATGAATTTTCCCCCGAGGAATGCTTTTGCTGAGTCCAAAAGGTTTTGATAGCATGTGTCCCATTTGTCATTCAGTTCAAATAATCTTTTGATTTTCATCTGAATTTAATTCTTGATACAATAATCATTCAGCATCAGGTTGTTTAATTTCTATGAGAGTTTATATAGGTTTGAGTGTTTCTCTTGTTATTAATTTCTAGTTTTATCAAACTATGGTCTGAGAAGATACATGGTGTGATCTTGATTTTTTTGAATTTGTTGAGGTCTGTTTTGTGGCCAAAGGTAAGATCTATCTTGGAGAATGTACCATGTGCTGCTGAGAAGAATATAGTAGTTTCGGGCAGAACTTAGAAGGTCCCAAGTGGACCTGGCTCCATGTACCAGAGTGATCAGGATGGCTTTGGTTGCAGAGACCTGGTATTGGCAGCCACCAGATCTGTGCTACACCTGTTCTCCAGTGTAACATCTCTGCACAGACTCTGAGCAAGTCAGTTATCAGCCCAGAGGTCTGTGGTGGATGAGGGAGACTGGCACTGCTCGAGCTGCCTGCAACTTTTATTCCTTTCTGCAAAAGCAGCACTCCTTTGGGTTGCTTCTGTTCTTCTGTCTTCCCCTCTTCCCAGCAGTGTGAATTGTATTTGGACACCAAGCTTAATCTGAGTTTGTGGGTGGTGCTTATGAATAAGAATCAGCCACACCCTGTTTGACTGAGTCAGTAGATGCTGTAATGAGCTATCCAGTTGTTCTGCTTGTCAGTTCTTGATGCTTGCAGGAAAGAGCCAACTGCAAAGATGTTCTTTTGTGCCTGCAATGGGCTTTAGCTTCTTAGGAGAAACACTTGAATGCCCCAGGCAGTGAGAGGGGCCTTGTAGCTTCTAGGGGATTGCTTGTTTTCTATCACAGCAGAAGTGGGTAGAGGAGTGAGACTGGTTGAGGTTAGGCTGGGTGAGCCTGGAAGGCTCTGAAAAGTCTCAGCAGAGTTCAAAGGTCCTACCCCAGAACTCTGGGAAAAGATGCTGGGAGAGCGGCCAATGTAGTCTCTCAAAACTGGAAAGACTGCCTGTGGTGGTGGTGGGGCATCTATAATCCACCAACTGGCTCTCAGAGCAAGCTCTGTCCTTTACTCACTATCCCTACCTTGAGAGACTCCCTCAAGTGTCTGTTTGTAAATGAGCGCCTGCACATGCCATGCTCAGCAGCAATGACACCGCAGGCTGGAAACTTCACACCAGGGGACCTACTCTAGTCAGACAGTGCAACTTTCCTGTGTGGGGATGGGTACTCCACCGTATCACCACAGCATAGACCACCACTATACTCTCCCATCAGTTCTGCCCATGTGGATTTCCTTGTCTCCTGAGGCAAGCTCTTAAAACTCTCCCTTATGCCTTCCAGCAACCTGCTCAAGTCCTGGGGACATGGGATCTGGCCTGTGTGTCTGACCCCCTGGCGTGCATCTCCAGGGAGTGTCAGGAGGCAGAGAACTCCCAGGCTGGGTACCCCTGGGTCCACTGCAGTTTACAAAAGGGAAATGTGTGGGTCCTGCTCTCCAGGGAAATGCCAGGCTGTAGGATGCCACAGCTGATGAGAGGCAGCTGCTCCTGAAAGTCTCAATCTGCCCTCTTGACTGCAGTGGGTAGGGAAAGGGGAGGGGAGGAAAAGAGTCTGAATGGAAGAGACCTGGGACCCAGGCTCCTTCAATCCTCCTCCCTGAAAGGAAGCCTGTACGGATTGTTCAAGCTCCGGGATCATGCCAGTTCTCCACACAATTCAGTGGTTGCAGCAGCACCCAAGCTCTCAAGGGCAGAAAAGCTCCCAAACAACTCGGTAGCCCACTGATTACCAAAGGTGTGTTGGAAGGAGATATGGGATCCCTCCTTATCCCTTCCCTGGGCTTCAAGCCACCCTGGGTTTGATCATTGCTGATCTCTTCTCTTTTTGTTTTTCCTGTTCTGTTTCACAATTTCCCTCCATGAAGTCCTTGGCAGGCTCTGACATCTCCTCCTCCAAATTACACCTGAGCTGTGCCCATTCCCCCAAACTCCTTTATCTGAAACCCTACATCCCTCTGGGATGCTCTGGAAAGTGATGTTTCTAGTCAGCCATCTTGCTCTCCTCCCTCTGTGTGTGCTTTTTAATCTGATATTTGTAGTAGAGAGCATGGATTAGCATATTTATGGAACAAATACGTAAGCCTCTCTATCCTTGTTTAAGACAAATAAGTTATAATTCATATAAACTATCCATCACGGTGCCAATTCTTCCACAATTCTACCATCAAGTATAGGTCACGAGCTATTTCTGGCTTTCATTTTCCTTTAAAAAAGAAAGGAGGGGATTGAATCATGCAGAATTTCAAATATTTTACCATCAAGGACTCTTCCACCTCTATTCATTTTACAGACCTTAAAGTTAGACTGTTACTTCTTTACCAGGGAAATAGTCTTTATCCCAGATGTTTCACTTTGCATCTCATATTGTTCTTGCCATAGCAATATATTCAAAGATTCATTCATTTACTTATTTATTGAACAAAGGAAACTCTACTAGGCACCAGGCTCTGTGCCTTAGTTATGTATACTGCCACAAAAAAAAGGCAGGTAGTTGACCTCTTAGAATTACATTATAGTAAATGAAAAAAGTCCATCTCTTTTATCAATATTCCATTTATAAAATCTTCCTCAAAGTAGTTTTCATTTGAGTATTGTTTTGTATTAGTTAACCCATGTAAAGGAATGGGTTGCATGCCTGAAAACATTACTCCTGTGGAGTCTTCAGTGCTCATGGCCATGTCCTCTCTGTGTATGCTGTGGTAGTGAAAAGGGTCACAAAGCCCTTTGACAGGAGAGACTCCCTACCTGACAAGGATCCAGTCTGAAAACAAATCCTACATTTGCTCATCACCATGGCATCCTCCACAAAGCCATTAAATATCCCTCTAAAGATAGTCACTCAAGATCATGATTTAGTCCTCATGTCCAATGAAGTGTGGTTTTTTGTTTCATTGGTTTTCTTTTTATGTCATTATTTAGCCATTTTAAGCATTAGATCTTTAAGAAGAAGGAAACTTGTAAATACTCCAGAGGTGTTTTTGTTTTGCTTTTGTTTTTGA
This sequence comes from Avahi laniger, assembly GCA_963575035.1. Lineage (NCBI taxonomy): Eukaryota > Metazoa > Chordata > Mammalia > Primates > Indriidae > Avahi > Avahi laniger. Next base: position 9,745 of record CAUYSK010025096.1, on the reverse strand, counting down.
TACAACTATGTGGAATAAACTGGATCTACTTCTCATCTCAGTGTGTAGGCTCTGCATTCTGTATAAATGATTTTAATGGCTTCATAAGCACTCAGATTAAAGAATCCCTGTAGGATGAAAAGTATTTGACCCCTTGCATTGTTGGTCTGGTACCCAGAGTTACGGAATTCTGTGTTAACAGGACTTACTTTTTATCTTGGCTTATTTTAGTATCATACACTAAGTTGACATAATTGCTGAAAAAAAGAAAAGGCATGCCATGATTTGGTTAAACCCTTCAATCAGTACATATATTTATTAAGGGTCTTATGGATGGAAGGATTTACAATATCTATTAGTTATAGTGAAATGTTTGCTACTGCTTCCATTTGTTATAATCTGCAGAACTAAGGTTTTAAACCACTTGGAAAAGTAGTTTTTAATGTTCCTTCTGGTACCAAAAAGCAATAACAAAAGAAAAATTTAATGATTGATTGAGCACCAATTTGGGTTGATTTTTAAATGGAGGCACAGAATTAATGAAAGACATTTCTTAATTCTGAGATAATGCAGGCCTACATGAAAGAGAGATTACATCACTTGTGTACTGGTTTCAACGAATGCCTGACAATGGAGGAGTTGAAGAGTAGTATTAATATAATGGTGGAATAGTATAGTCAGGTAGGTAAATTAGGAAGGATTATTTGGAGATAAGTATTGAGCAAGGAATTAAAGAGGAGAAGCAATGTCGCTAAGCTAGTAGGAGGGTGATCTATATGTGGCAGAAGCTAAATATTAAAAGTATGGCACTAGAGAAAGCAACATGTGTCTAGTCTAAATAGCTTGTGTTTGGAAAAAAGCAAAAGAAATGAATGTGGGGAGAGGGGAATTACAGCAGAGAGTAGATAGAGTTGAGGTATTAGTGGGGGCATTTAAATTTAATAAAACAGTATAGTTCCTATATCAAGAGTAACAACCCCAAAATGCTGTCTGAATATTAGTTACCAAGGAAATGAAACTTTATAATAAATAATGATAATGACTAGCACTTACTAAGTGCTTGCAAAGCTTATGTGTGTCATTTTATTTAATTCAGGATTTCTCAACCTTGATGCAATTGGCATTTAGGGTTGGATCATTCTTTGTTGTGGGGGGCTTCCCTGTGCGCTGCATCCTTGACCTCTACCCATCAGGTGCCTGTAACAATATCCAAACACCCACACACACCCACAAGTTGTGACAATCAAAAATGTCTCTAAACATTGCCAAATGTCCACTAAGGGCAGTATCTCCCTAGTTGAGAACAACTGATTTATTCTTAACAATAAGGTATCAGTTAAATTTCATTAACTCTTTTTTCATTAACTTTCTTTTTACAGTTGAGGCACGTGGATGTTAAATAACTTGCCCGATGTCGCATGGTTAATAAGCAAGTAATAAAGCCTGCCTGTGAACTCCATCAACTCAATTCTAAGGCCTGGATTCTTAACCACTCCTGTCCATCATGTCCCCATTATCTTTCTAGGCAAGAATCTAGCATATTAAAAAATAAGAAATAACCCCATGTATTAAGTCTCATTTTAGCTGAAATATTTTAAAATCGCCAGACTTTTTTATTTTAGTTAATGCTATCACAGCTACTGCAGTCGAGACTCCTGTCTCTTGTTTTGCTATTCATCGAGAGGCTTTCTCATATAATGCTATTTTACTAATAAGTTCCATGTAATGTTAAAGAGATTTTGTTGTATCTGACCTTAAATCAATATTAAAGCACCCATTATGATTTTTTAGTGTCTCTCTTTTCATGTCTTCCAGGCTGTGTAGGGGAATAAAAGCCGCATGCTTTTCCATGACTATAAAAAGATGCAATTATTATCACACATCTTGTACCTTCCAAAGTGTCCCTAAATTGTACAGTATGCCTATCTGTCCTAGCACAAGTGGGCATTTCTGTACACTTTCTAATCAGAGCTGCTCTACTGTCATTTAATGATATGTGGAAAGCAGGGAAAAGAATGCCAGGAGGGGAAATGTCTGCCCTTTCTTTGATGTGGAGAGTGTTGCAATCATGCAGTGAGAACTCAGAGTTCATCGCACTCTAGGCAGGCAGGAGACGGTGGCTGGAGTAAGGGATAAGTGGGAATGACTTATAAATGATAATAAATCATCACAGCCTCTCCTTGGCTGGCAAAATAAACATGGATTTTTGCTAAAAGGATAAAGCTCTGGGGTAGGGAGGAGGGAGCCTGGTCCTGTATGTGTGGCCTCTGTATTTCCATTTGTATAACATTATGTCAGGTCCTCTGTAACGAAAACGTTCACGCACCAGTAATAATGTATGAAGGAGAAGGAAGGGCTTGTTTATTGTTTTACACCATTAAACATCACAGAAAAGGCAGCAGGTGGGAGAGACAAAAAGAGAATCATAGATGGCTGAGAGCACACTGACAGGCCAAATCATGTTTTTGGATTATAGAAAGTTCTACCTGTGAAACCTTGGACTTAACCTGAGACTCTGCCTTCTCATCTGTAAAATGGAATAAAACTATCTCTCTTGTAGGATTTTTGTGAGGCTTAGACAGAAATCTCCAAGCAGATGAGATTTGCAACAGTATCTATCATAATATAGGCACTCAATAAATACATACATTGGTTAAATAGATGAATAATTTTCAAATGAAAATGTAATTGTGCAATGCAATTTAGTATTCTTTGCCTTGTTGGGGTTTTACTGAACATGAGAAAAGGTAAGGATTTTTTAAAATTTTAATAAGATCTATGGACTAAAAATGGAGTGAAGAGTAATACCATTTAAAGGATCAAGGGAACTAGGCAGGTAAAACTCAGAAAGTTGAGACGCCGATAACAGGAAACAAGAGAATAAAAGAGGTAAAGCCCAAGGGTTTCAACGTTACTCTTAGAAAGCAACATGCCTTTTCCTACTACCTTCCAGGTCTTTCATTGAGTTCCAGGAAACTAAGCTTGAAGTAGGAGAAGAAGGTTTAAATAGGGGGATTGGCTTACATTTCTTTGTCAGTAGTAGGGAAGGATTTGGGTGGAGGGGTGGAGCTATAGAGAGAGAATAATTCAAGGACGTTTATCCTTAGATCCGGAAGCAAAGTTCTATTGCTCTAAGCTATTCTACACTGAAGTGAGAGGCCTTCCCTCTCCCCACTTCAAGACTTAGCAATTGGCAGAGGAATAATGTTCTTGACAAAGACAGCCTGGAATTGATGAGATGGACAAATTTCATCCAACCTTCCACCTCTGATGCTATCCACATTTGTTCTTTATCCTCCAGCTTTGGAGGTAGAGGATGTGTCTCAGCTCACAGAGTCTTAGGCATAATACTGGAAACTGACATTTGATCGACATTTTATGCAATATAATCGTGTAAACTTTTAGGTCTGCTGTACAATAATCCTTCCCTGCTGTGTGTTGAGCACTTTGGGCCCCTCTGGATGATAGATGTGATATGAATGGGAAGCATTATTATTATTTATGCTTTATAATATGTCTACTCTATGTCCTCTGCTACAACAGACACTTATTTTCAATGTGCAGTAAAAGCCCCCAAATGATGCATTGTCAAAATATTTTTGAAATGAAAAAGCGAAATTAACCACAAACTGCCCCCTTGTCTGCATGAAAATAGCACTGTAACACTACTAGGGAAAATCACTGTTAAATCATAAAAACTACGAAAAAATAAAAACCTAAAAAATTGGAATAAGCTCTGTGTTTGGAAGGAGTATGCTCTTGTAAATCCCAACAATGATAATTTTGCTTTCCAATTAAAAGGTGATAGTGAAATAGTAAACCATCACCCCGGAGTATCCTCGATAATAGCTCAATGAATTTTGGTTCACTTAAAAATAAGTGAAATTTTCAGCAGAGCTGCTTCCCCGTGGTAAAGAGTTGAGAAGCAAAGACATAGAATTTTTTTTCTCTTTACATTTCCCAAACCGTGATATCTTCTAATGACTGAGGTTGGAATGCACATATTTAAATATATAGTGGAAAACAAGAAATAAATGATGGAGTCTAGTTTTTTGTGGGTAAAAATCCTTCTGTAACATCAAAGACTTTCTAAGAGCTGTAGGTCTACTCCTCAGGCTATAGAGTTTCCATTTAGGGACAGGTCACATTCATTTTCAGAAACTCTTTCCAAGATACTGGTTAATTAGTATGACTCAGAGATTCTGAATCAGGATGCTAGGTACATTAAGAAAGGAAAATGTCAATTTAAATGTGATAGATACTTAACCGTATAGTGTGGTGAGCTCTTAACAGATTGTAGCCTTGATGCTTTCCCTGGAGTAAGAATGCAGCAGAAGGCTCCCTTGTGAACCGAAAAAGTTAATGCACTTCTCTAAAAATTTTGTGTCTGGGAGAATCTGGGACAATAAAATAATATTTCTTCGTTAATATACTAGTCACAAACCCATTCTCATAAAGTGCCTCTAGCATATAAGGCTGGACTTTTTCCAGATCATCATTTATAGGGCTGGTTTATTTTTCTTTGTCTTGACGTTAATGAGCTATGTATTCAGGAAAATAGAAGATTTTAAAGCCCGTCAAATTACCAAAGTTGCTTCCTTTCTACTCAAATAGTAAGCAGGGACCTCTGTTAATATGAGGGACCACTGGAATATTCATTAGAAAGGGTCATGAAAATAAACGTGAAGGCAGTAATGGACCCATTCCAACTATGACTTCATGACAAAATGCTATGACTTCAGCATCTCATTACCTGCTATAACGAAATCTTTGGCATTATTATCATACTTTTTTTTTTCTTTTGGGGTTCTTACATTTTGGGAAAAGAAGATAAAAATACATGCAAAATTTCTGTACTTATAGGGTACCTTGTCCTAAAATTCAGAGACTAAATTTGATATGAAAAGCATACTGTTTTTATAGATAGACCAGTGCTGCTAGTTATTTGTAACCATTTTGAAGGAATAATGTCTTTCCCAAGCAATCTTGGTATATCATCTTGTACCACATCTTTAGAGATAAATTGAAACTATTTCACCAACGTTTAATTTCCCACTTGTGTGGAATGGGCTAAATGTGTTAACAATGCAATATAACAAGAGGAATGGCACAGAAAATACTCTTTTATATTGATCTCAGCATTCTGTCTGAAGTTTTGCGGGGGTGAAGAGAAAAAAATAAAAAACAGAGAAAGAATGAGTTGTCCAGGGTGAGAATATAGGGAAAATATTACTACAAAATATTTTATAGGTAAATATAGATGAGGGAATAGGTACGAGGTCAGGTAGCAAGCAAATTGAACTTCATATTTGTTAATCACCCTCTCTGCTTTGCAAATCCTTCCAAAACATTACCTCATCTGTGCTTTTACCGTCCCCGGTGTATAGCGTTCGATTACTCATCCTATCCCTTTGTGCAATGGAGAAACACACTTTCATTCAGTCCTAGTTGTCCTTATAGTCATTCTCTCAGCTTAGTACTTATTAGTTTTCTTATTTTGATTTTAGTCTGGTCTCAATAAGTTTGAAAGCTGTTTGAGGACAAGAATATTTCTATTCTGTGGTTTTCTTGTATCCTCCTTTGAATACTTAGTATTTCAGAGCTGGGTCTTTATTGATTATTACAAGGTAGTTTCAGAGCATGTGGTGCATTACTGAAGGTCAAGTTTATCCTTATAAGCATATTTGTGTATATTCATTAAATACACTGCAGAATGGGCACTCCCCATTTACACTCAAAACTCAAGTAGCTGTGGCACTAAATTTCTTACAATTTTGATTTACCGGCAGCAGAAAAACAATATGTTTTATCCATATTTTATAATCAAAGAATAATTGTGCATCGTTCCTTACAGAAAGCCTTTTAAATACATATTTGTCATTCTCTTAAATGGTTTTACCATTTGTTATATCGTTCTAATTAAACTGTGTTTAACACCGTAACGCTAAAGCAATTTTTGCAGTTTCATTTTGTTATCCTTAACTGAATACTGAAAGTGTACTTATGACACATTCTCGATATGAAAACACATCATACCAAACATAGTTATTTATCTGTAAACACAACACCTACCTGGACATTTTCCCCAGCAAGGCTTATCCTCAGAGTACGCTTTTGTAGGTTAATACTCTAAAGAATTAAATATAACTCATATATTACCCAGTGGTGGAAATCCATATGCAATCATATTATTTACTTAATAATTCCATATAAATTTATAAAAAATTCGAAATGCAATATTCCACTTCTTAGCAGTAGTTCTGAAAGATTTTACACTTTTGGCAGATTCAGGATGAGCCAGTTCCAGCTGGGAGAAGAGTATTTTATGTTTACTTAGGCTTTCCATTTTTTAAAAGAAAAATAAACAGAGGTTCTCTCTTTTTTTAACCTATTTATGTTTTTATATTAATACATATCTTATATATCTATAGTTACAGTAGAAAAAAGTTATTAAATCTCTCCTAAAAGTCCTACTGCACCATTCCTTCCTCTTTCTACTTTTGAAGAGCTATAAATAATACTTTTCCACTTTTCCAGGAAAAAAGCATGTATTTAAACTGATTTCAGGCAAAAATTTTTCTTATGCTAAGTCAGATAAGTTAGCAATGGTAAACTATATTTCATTAAAATTTTAATTTAGTCATTAGGTAGAGGAGGTTAAAGTGCACCGCACATCATTTAAGCCTTTTCTTAAGTATATTAGATACCCATATGTCAATGCTTGCCTGGCAGCTTCATCATACTTAAGGGGAAAAATACACATATACACTATCATCTACTTAGGTCTTAACACTGCAAAATGTGCTAATATGAGATGTCTGCTGGAGTTTTTAGTTTAGGTTGTTTTTTACAGTTTAAGGACAAAGATGCTTAGAAATGTCCACTTACATAAGATATCTAAGGAGGAGAGCTATGAAACTTTAGTAAGTTGCATGTGTAGCATAGGCAAGCTGGAAATGGCTAGTATAATTGGGTGGAAAGGTCTTTTGGTTGGAAAAATATGCATAAACACAAGTGACAAAATCGAGTGTAACAAAAGACAGTAAGCATGTTGGAGATTCTCTTGGATAAGAAGAGAATCTTGCTTTTCTTTTGGATATCACCTATGGAATATACCATATAGTTACTAAATGGTTCTGATTAAGAAATTTTGAAGAACTATTTTCTCCAGAACCAAATGTTTAGAGACTCAATTATTAGTCTTTATTTCACTAGACAGCCCTACTTAAAAGAAGCAATACTGTCAAAGCCAAGATAATTATTTAGTGCAATCTTCCTAGATTTTAGAATCCCTAAAATGTATTCAATAATAAAAACATTTTGAAAAAACATTTTTAAATACAGTATGTAGTCATTTTAATACTTATTTTGTTAAATCATCCATTCAGGAGAGTTTTCTACTTTCCTTTTTTCTTCTCGTTTTTTTCATTCTTTTATTTTTCCTTTATGACTCTATACAAAAGAGAATTCAAATACCATGGCTACAAAACATATGTCAGCAGGCAATTAAAAAAACCCGCTAGACTTTTTTTTCTTATTATTTCAATCTTGGGTAGTGACTCTTAGAATTAAAAAAGTGACATTTTAATACTTTCTGATTTAAAAAGCATATTAGTTCTTGTACTTAATGATTTGATACATAGAATGATAATAGATATTCTAATATAAATAACTCCCTAACATAAGAATATTTTTCTCCCCAAAATAATATAAATTGAATACATAAACCATTTAGAAAAGCAGAGGATTACACTCTGAACCAAATCAAATTTCTTGTGAAAAAATATTAAAGGATATGTGCAAAATTTTAGAACTGGGATACAAATGTGAAATTTAATGGAATCATTGCCAAACAATTGTAGATGAGAGAATAGTATGTTTGTTTCTTTTCCTCAAACTTTGGAACACAATCAAGCTAATATAAAATAATTTCAAATTTTTAATTTAAAAAAATGAGATCTTTTATGTTTAGTTGTGCCCTTTATTTTCATTTCACTATGTCTCTGAAATCTGTTATGAGAGTCACTGAAATATCAAGGAATGAAAATATTAGAGTTTTATTCAATGACCTGTAAATTTATTGGTTGTCAGAATCTTTTATATAGTAGGTAAAAATAAAGCTTCTAGGGAGACCAAATTCCATCCTTACTTAATGCTGAGGTTCAGTCTCTACATACATTCCCAATTGTTGATGAGATCAAATAGTACTATATCATTCTGTTGTCTTCCAAGGGAATATGTGTCCTTCCTTCCTCACTGGTATAGAGGGAAGAAACAAGAATACACCGAAGATAGTGATTTGCAGCAGGTGCTGAGGCTCCCTTGATATATGAACATATGCATGTCAGACTCCATAATATACTGGAATCCATAAGAAACAACATAAATCACTGCCAAGAGTTTCTCTTGTCTTTTTTAGAAAGGAAGTGATACTACTTTACCTGGCTTATGAATCTGGATGCTACTCTTTTCTAAATGAGATTTTGATTAAGAATTATTATATCTTAAATTTTTTTAGCCTTTATCATTTATCTCTTTCAATGCCATCTGAAAACATGTACCATAAGTTATATAGAAACACTGATGACATTACAGTTGTCCTAGCACTAAGTCCAAATAAAAGTGAAACCAAGAACATAAAAGACCCTTATGTCAATTGTTTTTTCTGTAAAAACTCATCACTTTTTTCTTATAAATATTTTCAACCTGATGACCAATAACAGCTTCGCAATAAAAATCTTGGACTGGTTTTTACTTACTTTGCATAAAAGGTTAATACAAGGCTTCATGGATGTTTAACCAGCATCACATTCAAAAACAAGGGAGGTAAAGGCAAAGCTAACAGATTAACCTTTTAAAAAGCAATTCAGTGGGATAATTGCTATCGCACCATTCACTTCAGGGCTGAATATGTTTATATGGCTGGTCTCCCTTGGATCTTATCCAAGGAAATTTAAATATTTAAGTACCAAAATCACGGTGGGATGGATCAGATAAACAACTATATTGCACACAACATAGTAAGCCTCAAATACAACTTTTTATAAAAGTAAAGTCATGCTCTAAACATTTTAACGTAATAAACCAATTCATTTATGCCGTCTAGAAATATTAAACACAGACAGTGTTAACATTACCTAACATTTATGCTGAACATTTTATATTGGTTATTTCATATAATTTTTACAGTACCCTGGCATTAGGTGCTATTATTCTTATTTTCCAGATGAAGGTAGATCCTTACATATATTGCCAGTTCTTGTTAAAATCAAGTAGTTATTCATCATTCTGTTTTCTCCCAAGGGATTGTGTCTCCTGATTTCCTCACTGATACCCAGGGAAGAAACAAGGATACACTGAGGAAAGTAATTTGCAGTAGCTGCTGAGGCTGACTTGATATATGTACATATGCATGTCAGAGGGGTTTAACTAATATGTCTTATGTTCCACAGCAAATCAGATTAGGAAGTGAGACTGTGAACTCAATCTAACAAGACCTCAGACCCTGACTACTCATCTATAATATGCCTCAACACAAAGGATACGTTTTTTTGTCCCAAGTGCTTTTCTAAAGTGTCTTACATCTAGAAGCAGCCTAAGTTTAAACTCAAGATATGGTTTTAGGCCGGGCGCGGTGGCTCACGCCTGTAATCCTAGCACTCTGGGAGGCCGAGGTGGGAGGATCGTTCTGAGCTCAGGAGTTCGAGACCAGCCTGAGCAAGAGCGAGACCCCATCTCTACCAAAAAAATAGAAAGAAATTAATTG
>CAUYSK010025095.1:0-34326 GCA_963575035.1 Avahi laniger | reverse complement strand
GGAGTTCGAGACCAGCCTGAGCAAGAGCGAGACCTCATCTCTACCAAAAATAGAAAGAAATTAATTGGACAGCTAAAAATACATATAGCAAAAAAAATTAGCCGGGCATGGTGGCACATGCCTGTAGTCCCAGCTACTTGGGAGTCTGAGGCAGTAGGATCGCTTGAGCCCAGGAGTTTGAGGTTGCTGTGAGCTAGGCCGACGCCACGGCACTCGCTCCAGGCAAGAAAGTGAGACTCTGTCTCAAAAAAAAAAAAAAAAAAAAAAAAAAACCAAGAAATGGGAAACTAGTTATTTTGATGATTTACAGAAGATCCCTTTTTTTAACCATAATCAGCAATATGAATTTTATTTCCTACTCCTCAAATCTCTGCTCAGCAAATCTTTGTTAAGAAAAATTTCCTAAATGGTGATTGTTTTCCTGAGGGTAAACCACATACATATACCCATTTGCAGCATTAGTAAAGAGGTAGAAAAATATCCTTCATTTCTGGTCAGTCTGTTCTTACTTAGGGTCAGATTTACTCTTCTTTCCTCCAGGAAGTAGCAGTGTAAAGGAAAAAAGTTCAAAAAACAAATCTATAGTTTGGAGAAATAGATTTGACTTTTAAGCAATCTCAACATAGAAGGTGCATGGTTTACAGGCTCCATGACCAAAATGATACAGTCCTTGCTACCATTTCATTTATTCTACTTTTTAATTTAAGACTATTATGTCTCATCATCAGGAAATGGAGGCAAATTTAAAAATATATTTAAAAAGAATATTATGGGGCCGGGCACAGTGGCTCACACCTGTAATCCTACCACTCTGGGAGGCCGAGGCGGGCGGATTGTTTGAGCTCAGGAGTTCGAGACCAGCCTGAGCAAGAGCGAGAGACCCCGTCTCTACTAAAAATAGAAAGAAATTAATCGGACAACTAAAAATATATAGAAAAAATTAGCCAGGCATGGTGGCACATGCCCATAAGTCCCAGCTACTTGGGAGGCTGAGGCAGGAGGATCGCTTGAGCCCAGAAGTTTGAGGTTGCTGTGAGCTAGGCTGATGCCATGGCACTCTAGCCCTGGGCAACACAGTGAGACTCTGTCTCAAAAAAAAAAAAAAAAAAAAAAAAGACTATTATGCCAAAGATAATTTAATTAGGAAAGTTCCTAAAAGAATAGCAAATCTATGCCTTTTAACTTACCATGTTTTGCAACTTTTGGATTCAAATTTTAATAATTTGTTTCTGTTATCAGAGTATATAAGTCCTATACAAATACTTCTCCGCATAGCTGATTTTGTTTCTAAATAATTAAACACGGTGAAATATTTTTTGTTGTAAGCTGTTGACATTTATGAGAAAATTTTGTTTCACTGAGCATCTTTAAAGATGCCACCAGAGCATTAACCATTATTTCATATTTACATACATAAAAGAAAAACGAAACTAGACAATATGTTGCCAATTTGCAATCTACAAAATGTTATTTTATTGCCTTAAGTTATGATTTCATTTTCTGGCCTGTTTCAGAGATTTCTATATCTAAAATATGGACTTTTTTCCATATTTTAATTGTATGGAAAAATACCATCAAAGTTGATCAAAAAATATTGAAGATCCTTACCAATTGTTTGTCAGATGTTAAAGTCTTACGCTTACTTTAATTTTATTTATTTTATCTTGTTCTCTTGCTGGTTATTGGCAGACTCAGTCTTTCTGTTTTCACAAAGAACTCATGAAGAGGACAATAGGGAAACCCACGTATGCCTTTGAGGCTAGGGACTATGTTGTAAGTTTACCTGTGACAACAGGTCATGCAGTCACGGCACAGCCACTAACCCCATTCCGAGCACCAAGACTGGGGACCCAGGTGCACGCTGTTATGCTTCCACAGCATGAAATGAAATTCTTAATTGAGAGAACTGGACAGCAGGAAAAAAAAGTCTAACTGTATAAATTCAACCTTAGGCTACTTCATCTGGAAAACTTGCATGAAAAAAGGAACCAAACTTCCTAATAATAATCAAACTTTCTAATAACATCAGTGAGCTGAACTTGTTGTTATTTTCCCTTTTCATTCTAGTTCTGGCAAAGTCTTTAAAGGGATTGTGACTGCTGTCTGAGATGTTGGGTATGATTTTACTGCAAAATCCCACCCATGAAAGGCGGCCGCAGAGCGTGGTCACAGGAGAATGACGCTCTTGCAGACGGCAGTTGTATGGCACAATTATCCTCATCCATATTTGTAACAAATGGACCCATAAGGGAATGATGCCATAACACTCGGAGAACAACAAAAGAAAAAGGAAATCAATGAAGCATGAGCAATTTCATAGAGTAGTAAAACGATTTTACTTTATTTTACTTCTGTATTTATTCTCACTGTCCCCTTTCTTTGTACTTGAGGTTAGTACCTGTGACTGTCCAATAACACATGGACTCGCTAGCTCTGTGTTCCCGCATGTGTTATTGATACCTGTGGCTCCCAAGGCTCTTTGATTGTCCCCTGGAACTGACAGCTTTTTAATTCTTCAGGTGTTTAGCAATGTACTTAATGGAATCTGCAAAATTATTCTTTTAGCCAATGATTAGCTTTCTAGTTTTAAGTGAGCTAATTGGTTGGCTTACAACTTAAGACTGGAAACCAGTTTATAACTGTTAAAAAAGAACTCCCTATAGTGTGCTTCTTGTAGATGACTGCCATTGTCCACTTCAGAAAATTGGATTTGCCTGAGAATTTGGTATTTCCTATTTCTATTGGGATTTATGTTCAGTCCTAATGACTTGTTTTTATTATGAAGTGGTAATCTTCCTATACAATATTTTGATGTTAGAATTCTGTGTTTGGGATGCTTGAGAAAGAATATATAATTTCAAGTAACAAAAGTAGCCAAATAGCAAAATAGTGTACCTAGTTGAAATGTTGGTTATTTGAATTAGCAATGTTTAGATATTAATGTGTGAGAAAATATTTGTATATGTTAGTGTGCCTTGTAGGAAAGATGTTTGGAAAGTTTTCTGCTGTGCGCCATAAGTGTTGTCTGTATGGATGACAAACTCAAATTGCGAGGAATAGATCTATGCTAAAGTTCACAGGAGGGCTTAAATAGTTGTAGACTGCCCACATCAAAGCAGTTAGGAGTGTGACTGTAAATACCTTTTTTTCCCCAAAAAATTTGTCTTGCTACCTCTTTCCTTAAAAATCTTGTTTTTCCTCATAGGGACAATTTCTTTAAAAAAGTTATTCTCTATTTACAAAGAAGTATCAACTTTTGAGTCAATCTTAAGAACTAAATTTTAAAAATTCAGTTAAGGAAGTTTTAAATGGCCCTCCACCTACCCAGTTCAAAATCAAAGGGCACGTTCTTTACTACTTTATCTCCAAAGTATTTTTGGATCCTACTACACATTGCCTGAACTTTTAGTATTGATAGCAGCTACCTGAGGATCATGCACTGAACTCTCAAAGTACTGCTTTATAGCCATAGAGCAGGTCTCACCTGTTAATGAAGAGCCAGATGTTTCTTTTTCTAATTTTGAGATACCCTTTACTCTGTTTGGGGTCCTGTAATCACGATACCTTTACTCCTAATAATTCTCCAAATGCGGCATAGCCCCTGTGGAGAGGGCACAGAGCTCCGTGGAAAGCCTGGAAGTCCCCTCCAGCGACGGTCCCTGGTTCTCAGGTGGGAGGGAGCACTGTCTCTTCTTCCAGCCTGTGCTGAGAGGCTTTGTGGCACTGGCAGTAGTTTCTTAGAGCACCTTCTAGTCTTTGGTTACCCATTCACCAATTTCAGAGTTTGCCTCATGCCTTTAAGAAATGTCAATGTTCCTTAAGATGTATGTCATGGAAGTAATTGGTGTTCAGATTCTTTTTAGTTTGTGTAAAACTTTCCACGGGAAATTTGATGAACCGGGCTTTGTGATTATATTTGTCTTTTACAGTCATTATATAGCACCAACTGCACACTTGGTTTAGTTTACGTCGAGGCTGAGGCGAGCGGTACAAAACTGCAGCAGAAGCTCTCCTTTGCTATTTTATCTTTGCTCTGGCAATTGGCAGCCTCAAAAACGTTTCATTAGGGACCAGCCTTTCTTGTGAACTTTTGCACAGATCTGCTACAAATCATTTTCATAAGTCAACAGGTGAATTTATGTCTTATTTTAATATGGTGGAACTGACCACGTTCCTCTTATTCTGATGTGTTGTTTTTTTCTCTCTTTCTTTCTCTCTGTCTCCTTTTACTGTTCCCTCTTCAATTTTTCCATGAAGCTTTCTCTGAAGCTGGTAAGCACAATTATTCCCTGCATGTCCTGAGTCTAATCAGGTTTTTAGTGTGTGTTTGTGGATGCTATGCCCTGCGCACCAGACCTTCCAAGTTAACTGTTGATTTGCGTTTCTCTTATGTGTGCTTTTGTTGGTGTTTCTTGATCAGATCTTTGGAATACAAAGGTCTGGAATCTCATAGAGGTGATCTTAATCTTTTCAAATTGCTAAGAAAATTAACACTTAACTCATGACTTGGTTTTCTTTATTATTGGGGCCTTAAGAGGATGACAAATGTTGATAAACTGTCTATATAAATATTAAATCTTGAGGAGATATTTATTGAACATTTTGAATAAAAGTAAATTTGATAATGTTCCTCTCTGGGAGCCATCGAGGTAGATGAAAAACTCTGGGAACCAGAAGGAGACAGGCAGTAATGATTCTAGCCTACAGCAGCTGCTCAGCTCTCGGGCAGCCTGCGAGAATGGAAAAATGTGGTATCTTCCAGGTGCTACATAGGTACGTTGGTACCTTACACATAGCTGACTCAAGAGGCCACAGAATGATTCCACGGACAGTGAAAGGAGCCTCCTAGGCCTTTTTAGAATTACTTACTTAGTGTTTTGTGTTGTTTCTACTTAATTGTATAGTCCTAGCAGACAAACTAATCATTAAATTTATTAAAAGAAAACTTAACCAATATAACCCATAACTATACTCCAGATATGTATAAGAGTTGCATAGTCTTCTCAAATGCTACAGTTGAGAATATCCTAAAATAACGGACAGTGATGAACTGTGGCGATTCAACCAGGAGCGAGATCAGCACTGTGTGCACTGCTGTCGATAGCCTAGGACATAGTATTTTGTGGTGATTTTTATGTACACATTTATATGTGGGTAGGTATATACATACAGAACTTCTGACAAACCATCTCCAAGTTGGGGTTTCCACAACCCCCTCTTTGGGTTTGATGAATTTGCTAGGGAAACACTTACCTACATTACTGGTTTATTATAAAGGATATGACAAAGGATACAGGTGAAGAGATGCCCAGGGTAAGGTATGGGGATGGGGCCACCCTCCAGGAACCTCCACGTGTTCAGCTCTCCAGAGCTCCCCAGACCCTGTCCTCTTGGACCTTTTAGGGAGACGTCACTGGCTAGGCATGGCTGAAGCATGGACAGCCGTGTTGGAAAGTGACTGGACAAAGAGTGTGCGATCTACAGATACTGAGTGGGGAAGCCCAGCAAGGCCTGTCTGTGCAGCATCCTTCGTCCAGGGTACGGGGCAGGCCCCTCTCTGGAATGAGGATCTTATGACCACAATCAGATTTGCGTCCTGCCTTGGGCAAGTAAAAGATGGGCAAGGGACGGTCAGAGAGAGAGATTCGGTTTTCTGAGGCCTGCTTAAGCACCCAGCATTACAGCAGAAGACTGTAACCAGGGTTATGGGAGCCAGGAACTGGGGACAAAACCCGTATATATATCATACTATCACAGTGCTGATCTCTTTTAAGTAAATTCAGCATGAGCACAAACTATTTTCTTTTGACCTCAATGATTGAATTGAACAAATTGAAAAGCCAATAATAGCTCAGGTTTCAGGTTTCAAATATTTTAACATGATTGTATATGGAAAAGAAAAAATAAATCTTATTTATTTTTATACTGAAGATTAGTTTTGCTTCTTATTAGTTTTAGAGTCAAATTAATCTTCTTTCATTTGGTATTAGAAGCAGGCTCTTCCATTCCAGTTCCACTCAAATCCTCTCTCCTCTTGCACACACACACATGCGCACACACAGGCATGCACTAGAGTGAAAGCAACCAGTGTGTCTTACAGGTGCGTCTGAGAACATTAGCTGAAAGGTCTCTGCGTGGCCTTTGTGTTCAACTCTTTGCTGAATCACACACTTCCCAGCACAGCAAGCCTGCCATTTCATGATAATCAGCCCAGGGACTCAGTCACAAGCCCCCATGTAAGCTACTTGGCAAGTTCAGCTTGATTCTGGAATGATGGTAACTGGGTCCCTTCTTTCTACCCAGCCCCAAGCCAGTCTTGCCCTTGTTTTAAAAAAATTGGGATTTTAAAGAAAAATCTTTTTTCTAAATTCCCTGGCTTATCCCTGGTTAGTTGAATAAATTTCTCTTTCTTTATGAAAATAGCTTCACTTAAGTAAAAGCACTTGATACCATAACTTAGCCACAGCTTTCTAACGAGTAAGCATAGGCCGAAGTCTGGAGACTCGCTGTTGATGTTTTCTGCTCAAAGCACTTGCACAGAAAGACAGCAATTGCTTTTGAAAAGGGAATTGAGATTTTGAAATACACTTCTGACAGTTTGAACCCAGGAGAGGTCAGTTTTGCACACTGTGGAAAGTTGATTTTGAGGTCGGGAGGGCATTCTATCTGGATCCTCGGGGACTACCCTAAAGGTGCCAAAAAGAAGTGACCAGCCTTTCAGAGGTCAGGGAAGCGGGCATGGGGACGGGGGAGGGAGATATATTTTCAAATGTTCTTCTCACCCACATTCTCTGAGGAACGTGGTGTCCCAGCTGTCACTTCACAGGGATGGAAACTTTTGGCCTCAGCCTCTTATGCAGAGACAGGAAGAAATACTCAGACTTGGGGAATAGCTGGACGCGGAGCCCAGCGTTGATGGGATCCCATTAAAGAAACGTAAACTTCCCTAATGCGGCAGTGTTGCCCCAGACACTGACGGTAACACTTTGTAAGGAAATGAAGAAGAATCTGGCTCGAAATTTGTTTTTCATGGATTCTCACCGGAGTCAGAAGTATCTCTTCCTCTCTCTCCTTCCTGGGGCATTGGCCCTGCCTTTTCAGAGGCGTCTAGGCCAGTGTAAATGGAGTGTGCGGTGGTTCATGGGACTTCTGCAGTTTGCATGCATTGATTTTTGTGTCTCAGCTGGGTGTATGGGAAAGAGCTTAATTTATTTTGTGAAGCCACATGCAGACGGCTGCATCTCCTGTGTCTGCAGGCTTTGCTTGGGATCTTCTGTCCAGGAGTACCTCGGGGCCTTCTGGCTTCTCATTTGTATTTGCATCCGCAGGGCGCGACGCCAGAGGATTTTAGCAACCTCCCACCTGAACAAAGAAGGAAAAAGCTGCAGCAGAAAGTCTGTGAACTAAATAAAGAAATCCAAAAGGAGATGGATCAAAGGTATAGTGGATCGGCATGACTTACTAAGAAATTCACATTCAGTTTGGAGAGAGGGGAGGTCTTAAATAGATTTAATAGAGATTTTCGCGGTGTGTTTTGTCACAGATAGTTTACTGAATCGCTTTATTATGCTCTGTGAGATCCCCATTTACAAATAGATTTTATTCAGAGTTTGAGGAGCAAAGTACCTTTGGCTCTCTTTTATCAAGAGTGAATAGGGGCTTCTTTGCACAGATGAGGAGGAGCAAAGCAGCATGGCCATCTCCTTGTCCCTCGCCCCACATCCTCGCTTTGGGTCCAAAAGTTCCTTCCTCTATTTGAGGACAAGTACACAACAACTTCCTAGAGTAGGTTCTCGAGGCTCTTCATAGAGTGTATCAATGGTGTCTAGAAAACAAATCACAGGACGTCTTATCGGATGCTCCACTGCAGGAGGCTCCCGCTGCAGGGTTCCCAGATTTCTGAGCTGTTTTGCAAGTTTGCTCTTAGGGGTGGTAGGTTGGTGCATGTGCCCAAAAAAAAAAAAAAAAGATACAACAGATTTACTGTCTCTTCTCACTTGAGTTTCTCTTCCCACATTTGTATTTGTAACCTGTAGTACTTTCACATCATTTCGGGGATGCTTGCTAATAATCCTGATTGAAAAGCCACTTTATTGGCTCTTTATGTGTTCTCACTGAGTGAATTAGGTGAGTCATTTTGAGATTTGAACTTAAAAGATAACTTGAGATTTTGTGCTCTCAATAAATAGGTCAAATGGTGATCCTACATACAATTTAGATATATTGAAGCTGGGTTAAAATTTGGTTATGCAAAAAATAAGCCTCCAGCCAACATTGGTAAGGCAGTATAGGTTAAGTGCATGCAACGGAAAAGTCTGGGTTTTTTAAATTCTTTTATCCCAATAGAGCAACTCCTTTAAAAATAGGTTATTTTATAAGCATTTTTATAGCATATAAAATGTAGGAACACATGTAATTGATTTTGTTCTAGTTTTGTATTAGAAATATACTTCATAAAATGGAAATTTTGCTTTGTACTTTTTATTACATCTGGAACCAAATATAAAAAGGGTTAATGTATTATAAACTGCACGCTTTTTAATAAATGAGCAGTTATATTTTCTACAAGAGTAAGAAGTTAGGATTTGAGTATCTGAAATGACATTTTAGAGGTTGTTGACAGACTTAGAACAGAGCTACCCTTTATTTCTAATTGTCCAATATCATGTAGACCGTTTTCTCTGCCATTTGGGTTGTGTCCGTGGAACCTGATTAACCTTTTAAACTCTGCGACAGCCCTCGCTGGTAATGAGGTAAATCGTTCAGCTATTCACTCAGCAACTGCTTATTGAACACTTACTGTGTGCAAGGAAATATTCTAGGCACTGAGGATAAAGCAATGAACCAGAGGTACAAAAACCTTTGTTCTTGTGCAACTTATATTTTGCACAGGAAAAACAAAATAAATAAAAAGACTTTGAGCAGAAAATTAGCATGATCTGGGATTTTTTTTAAAAAAATCAATTTTGAAAAGGCAAGAAAAGGAGAGGAAAAAATATAGAACAGGCAGGAAAATAAAAAAACCTAATCAAAGTATAGAATATTTGAATAATACAATGAGTAAAATATACATCTCACAACTGCAGTGTACACATTTTTTTCATGCCCACATTAGAACACTTCCAAAACTGCGCATATCCTGGTTTCATAAAGTAAATCTCAACAAACGTCAAAGGGTAGATATCATTCAGGGTATATTATATGAACTCTGCAATTAAGCTGGATACCAATAACAAAAATGTAGAAATTAAGAAAAGTATTCTTAGCTGGGCGCGGTGGCTCACGCCTGTAATCCCAGCACTCTGGGAGGCCGAGGCAGGTGGATCACTCAAGGCCAGGAGTTCAAGACCAGCGTGAGCAAGAGCAAGACCCCGTCTCTACTAAAAAATAGAAAGAAATGATCTGGACAACTAAAAATATATATATAGAGAGAAAAAATTAACTGGGCATGATGGCGCATGCCTGTAGTCCCAGCTACTCGGGAGGCTGAGGCAGAAGGATTGCTAGAGCCCAGGAGTTTGAGGTTGCTGTGAGCTAGGCTAATGCCACGGCACTCACTGTAGCCTGGGCAACAAAGCAAGACTCTGTCTCAAAAAAAAAAAGAAAAAAAAAACATACTCTTTTATAACCCATAGACTAAAGAAGAAATCATAATAGATACTAGAAAGTTTATGAAGCAGAAGTGAACTTAAACATACATTCTGCATATCAATTTCTGGGATGTCATTAAAGCCATGGTTACAAAGAGAAATTTATAGCTCTGGATGCATATTAAAAACAAAGAAAGTGGGGCCAGATGCAGTGGCTCATGCTTGTAATCCTAGCACTTGGGAGGCTGAGGCGGAAGTATCACTTGAGCCCAGGAGTTTGAGGTTGCAGTGAGGTATGATGATGCCACTGCACTCTAGCCTGGATGACAGAGCCAGACCCTGTCTCAAAAAAGAAAAATTAAAAAGAGGAGTACCATGGCTCATGCCTGCAATCCTAAGGTCAGCGGATCACATGAGGCCAGGAGTTTAACACCAGCCTGAGCAAGAGCAAGACCCTGCCTCTACAAAAAAAAAAAAAGAAAAAATTAGCTAGGTGTGGTTAGGTGCACCTGTAGTCCCAGCTAATCAGTAGGCTGAGGCAGGAGGATTGCTTGAGCCCAGGAGCTTGAGGTTGCTGTAAGGTATGATGATACCACTGCACTCTAGCCAGGGCAACAGAGTGAGACTCTGTCTCAAAAAAAAAAGAAAAAGAAAGTAAAGAAAAGAAAGCTAAAAACCAGTGAGCTAAGGATCCATCTTAAGAAGTTAGGAAAAGGCCGGGTGTGGTGGCTCACACCTATAATCCTAGCACTCTGGGAGGCCAAGGTGGGAGGATTGCTGGAGCTTAGTAGTTTGAGACCAGCCTGAGCAAGAGCGAGACTCCATCTCTACTAAAAATATAAAAATTAGCCAGGCATCATGGTGCGCACCTGTAGGCCCAGCTACTTGGGAGGCTGAGGCAGGAGGATCGCCTGAGCCCAGGAGTTTGAGGTTGCTGTGAGCCACGGCACTCTACTCAGGGCAACAGAGTGAGACTCTGTCTCAAGAAAAAAAAAAAAAAAAAGAAGATATAAAAAGAATAGCCAAATCAAACCCAAAGAAAATAGAAGAGAGGAAATAACAAAAGAAACAGCATAAATGAATTAAATTTGAAAATGTGCAATTCAACAGAGAGGACCAACAGATCCAAAAGTTGGTTCAACTCTTTTGAGGAGTTTTGTTAAGAAATAGGGAGGTGGCTGGAGGGAGGTGTCTGCCATGGAGTCAAGAGAGGGGTTTTGTAAAGTGCATAATAAGGATAGCATCACAGCCTGCTTCTTGTAAAAATATTTGTTCAGTCAACAAATATTTAATGAGCATCTACTATGTGCCAGGGACTGTCCTGACACTTGGGAACTCACAGAGCTTCCTCCAAGAGCTTCCATTCTTATGGGAGGAGAAAGACAGTAAATAATAAACATAAAAATAAATGAATCACACAATATTGGAAAGTGATGCTTGCTATGGGTGGGAGGGGAGGAAGAAAGGAGGGAAGGGAGGAAGTCTAAGTAGATCTTGCCCTTTGGTGGAGGGGTGACCCTAGGGAGGAGTTGACAGTTTGTCAGTGCCAGTGGACGGGGCAGAATGTGTGGGCTCAGATACAAGTATTCAGGGAGAAGGGTAGTGAGGACTTGTGGAAATTCTATTCCCGTTATTTCTGTATTTTCAGTTAAACTGTTCCCCATGAGCCAAAATATATCTTTCGGTGTTTTTCAAGGCCTTGTATTGTATGATTGGTTTGAATTTTATTTTGCTGAAGTACATTAAAGTTGGCTCCTTACCTCTGCAAAGAGTCATTTGCTCTAAACTTTTAACAACTCAAAGCCTACTAGAAGTACCTTAAAGCTAGGGTGAAAGTTAGTAGAACTCTTTGGTCCTAAAGGTAAACCCCAACATGCCTGCAAACTTCTCTGGGGATGCCTGCTCGGGCTCCTGGGGGCAGCTTCCAAAACGTGATTTCAGGAAAGGGGTGCAATCTTGCAATATGCGGCTTTAGAGCTCGTTGTCTGCCTATTGTGGATACCAACTGTGGATTCAGTTTCTTAACAGTTGCAATGGTGTGTAATAAAATTTCCAAGGCAATTCACTGTGCTTCTTTATGAGGCAAACATATTGCAACCCACAA
Organism: Avahi laniger; assembly: GCA_963575035.1. Lineage (NCBI taxonomy): Eukaryota > Metazoa > Chordata > Mammalia > Primates > Indriidae > Avahi > Avahi laniger. The sequence goes on along the minus strand of CAUYSK010025095.1, from coordinate 22,632 downwards.
GAGCCAGGATACTGGTTGTTGCTTTGGTTTGCGTGAAGAATGTACACATGGAAATACTCAGGAGTTCTTTGTTTTCCTTATTGTTTGGGGCAGAGGGAGGGGCAGGATTGATTTATGTTTCTCATTTGCTGGAGACAATAGGGAAATAGCATTCAGAAAAGGCAAATGAAATGTATTAATAAAAATCAGCTACCGGATTATACGGACCTTGTAGCAGAATTCTTGTAGAGAATTTCTAGAATGAAAGCTGGCCTGGTAGTCCCTTCAAATCCACGCTCAGATCCAGTCTTCCCACATTCCCGCTCATACGGCTGTCAAAGCGGCGGAATATAATTGGCTGACAGCAGCAACCTTTACTGTTCTGCCCTTTCTTTTTTTCAGAGATGCCATAACAAAAATGAAAGATGTCTACCTAAAGAATCCTCAAATGGGAGACCCAGCCAGTTTGGATCACAAATTAGCTGAAGTCAGCCAAAATATAGAAAAACTGAGACTAGAGACCCAGAAATTCGAGGTATGAAAACTCTGTTGTTGAAAAGCTTTATTGGACACAAAGAGACAGAAAGAGGAACAGGTGCCGCTCTGCGTGTATCTGTGCCGACACCAGCAGCTCTTTCGTTGGGCGGGTCGCAGCTGGGACTGCCAGGCTATTCCATGGGTTACAGTAAAAGAAAAAATACACCGTTACCTGCCCAGTGCTCTGCTTTTCAGCATATCCAATTTTAATTGTGTCTCTTAAAAGTGAGTGTGTTGAAAGTCGTATTTGTATACAGTGTTGTCTTTTAAGTGTTTCGCTTGAGTTTGTCCCTACTTCATCTCATGTTAATATAATTGGGAGATTGAGCCATCCATCAGCTTAGTGATTCAAAAAGGCAATGAAGGCCGGGCGCGGTGGCTCACGCCTGTAATCGTAGCTCTCTGGGAGGCCGAGGCGGACGGATTGTTTGAGCTCAGGAGTTCGAAGCCAGCCTGAGCAAGAGCGAGACCCCGTCTCTACTAAAATTAGAAAGAAATTAATTAATTTTTATATATAAAAATATATTAAAAAAATTAGCCAGGCATGGTGGCGCATGCCTGTAGTCCCAGCTACTCGGGAGGCTGAGGCAGAAAGATCGCTTGAGCCCAGGAGTCTGAGGTTGCTGTGAGCTAGGCTGACGCCACAGCACTCACTCTAGCCCGGGCAAAAGAGTGAGACTCTGTCTCGAAAAAAAAAAAAAGGCAATGAAAAAAAATTAGCTGAAATATGTTATCATTCTTTCAGAGGACCTATTATGGAAAGGTTATATGTGTAAAAATAGGTAGGAAACACAAATAATACATGTTAAGGAAAGAGAGGAACACTCTAAAGCTATAAACCCACTACCCCCACCAGATTTAAGGACTAAAGAGTGTCCGGAGGCAGTGACTCATCCCTGTAATCCCAGCACTTTGGGAGGCTGAGGCAGGAGGATCGCTTGAGCCGAGGACTTGGAGGTTGCCGTGAGCTAGGATGATGCCATTGCACTCTATCCTGGGTGACAGAGCAAGACCCTGTCTCCAAAAAAAAGAGACTTAAAGAGCATGGAAAAATAAATTTAGCAACTGCTGATTCTAATCAGAATAGATTGTTTCTAGCAATGAAGGGTCAAATATGGGTTTTTTTTTCATTCTTTTTAGAATCCATCAATAAGTTGTTAATGTTCCATTGAGCTTTTGAAACCTAGAAATATCCTTTTCTGATCATTTTTATTCCTTAACTATTTCAAATAATGCTGAAGATAATTTTATCCACTTCGATTTCCTATGTACAAGTTTAATCACTACTAAAAAAAATTGTACTGCACTCCTGAAAAATGGGAAGTGTGGCTTTCAGATCGAGTCAGTGCATAAGTGTGGCTGTACCCTCGGGTATCCCAGGGTGACCTCATGATCACAGAATTTTTGGAAACAGAAGGAACTAGAAAAGACTTATCCAAGATCACTCGGCTGCGTAAAGCACAAGGGTATAGAACAGAACAGTGTTCTTTCTGCCACGCTGTGGGCAATTGCATAAACATGAGTTTGCTTCCACTTCTCCAACTTTGGGTGAAATCGAAGCAGCTACCTTTGAGTACATCCGTACGGTTGAATGCAGGTGACATAAACACCCTGTCCCCGTGTGGACCTTCTTGCATCAGTTTAAATGACCGAGGAGCAGCCCCTGCATTTGCAGCCTTAAGACTCCATAGTCTGGGCTTCAGGTGAACTTAGGCCAGCGTCTTTCATTGCTCTGTTTCCAGGCCTGGCTGGCTGAGGTTGAAGGCCGACTCCCCGCACGCAGCGAGCAGGCCCGGCGGCAGAGCGGCCTGTACGACAGCCAGAACCCACCAACGGTCAACAACTGCGCACAAGACCGGGAGAGGTACAGTATCTGTGCGGCGCCTGCGCTCTGGCGGAGGAAATTTGCTTTGCATTCATTTCTAAATTCCAGAATTTGGAAATGAGCATAAGGCACTTGTTAGATGCCAACATATCTGTTAGGATTGACCTCTGATTCTTCCCGTGGTGCAGATTTATAATCGAACATGGGTGGTGATCTAAGCGTGTGAACAGTCTTAATGACAACACCGGAGGGGGTTGCGTGCGGTCCCAGGACTCAATTCGAGTCCTCCCTGGGGTGGGTCGCTATAGTTGCTGTGTGTTTTCCTTTCTTGAGCAGCCCAGATGGCAGTTACACAGAGGAGCAAAGCCAGGAGAGTGAGGTGAAGGTGCTGGCCACGGATTTCGACGACGAGTTTGATGATGAGGAGCCCCTGCCTGCCATAGGGACTTGCAAAGCTCTCTACACGTTTGAAGGTGACACTGTCATGTCGGCTGGATTCCCCTGCCTTTTATAAACTGTGTCTGAGTCACTCTTCTCTTTCTGTGACCAGACCTTTCCTCAGAAGCCTGGCAGCTCTTTCTCGGCCATGCCTTTGTCCTCCTCAAAGTAGTACTTTCATAGAGACAGGATCTCGCTTCGTCACCAGGCTGGAGTGCAGCAGTGCGGTCATAGCTCACCGCAGCCTTGAATTCCTGGGCTCAAGCGATCCTCCTTTCTCAGCCTCCCGAGTAGCTGGGACTAGAGGCACACACCTGGCAGGTCTGGGACTAGAGGCACACACCTGCGGCCACACCCGGCTAATTTTTTTTTTCTGTAGAGACAGGGTCTTGCTATGTTGCCGAGGCTGGTCTCAAACTCCTAGCATCAAGCAATCCTCCCCCCTCAGCCTCCCAAAACCTGTTATGATTATTTGGTTGATGGCTGTGTATTCTAACTTTTGATTTGTATAATTTAAGAGCTTTCAGAGTGGAGGAAATGGAATAGTATTTTTTTCCTAGGGATGGAACAATAGTTGTGTCATCACCATTCATTTAATACTTATAGAGCATCTGTCTCGTAAAGGCCAGAGAAGGGGCAGGGCGCGGGCGGTGTGGCGGGGCACTTGCCCGTGGGGAAATCAGAGGGACAGCTCGCAGTGTTTACCCGAGGAGGGCTCCGGAGTGACGGGGAGCTCACAGGAGAACGAGACCACTTCCTTGAGGAAGTTTGCACAACCCGCCACGGCATGGGTGCTGCCACTGTGGGGGTCATGTGGCCAGAGCTCAGAGGTCTCAAGTGGTCATAGAGGAAGATGCCCGTACAAAGTGGCAAGTGCCACTGTTGGGGCAGGGGGATAAGAGAACCTTTGGATTTTATTTGGCAGACGTCGAGGAGCTGTCGAAAGTACCGGAGCGAGTGTGGGTGTGCACAGAGCAGTACCTTACGAGATTTCTTTTTTTAACGGATGCAGAATATTTATTCCACGTTAGTTATTTTATGCAGTTTTCCACCTCACCAGACTTGTGATAACCACATCTTTTAAATCTGTAAATAATGTTATTAAAATAATCTTAATCTTTGAAATCTCATAAAAATTTATATCTTACAATTCACCCTGAATATCAAGGCCGCAAGAATAACACAACATTTCCCATATCCTTAGGGATTTATCGGCACATGTAGGATCAGTTAGGAAACGGAGGGTGGGCAGGAAGACTAGCCTAGTGTTTCTAAACTGACGGGCCTGCACACGCCGTCCCAGAGTGTTAACGAGGACGCTGTGAAAAAAGCTATCAGAGCTCAAGTAAGTCTGGGAAGCCCTGAGATAAATGGATTTTACAGATTTCTTTACCACAGGACTTTTCAGAACCTTTAAGAGACCAAATGTTCATTGTGACAATTGCCAGGTTAAATGTTCCCAGTTTTACTTCACATCTAAGAACCCCCCTCCTCCTCCCTCCCTTGCCCCCTCACTGCCTGTTTTCCCTGTTAACAGCTGTCTAAATAATTTGCTTTCCTGGGCCTGGCGCGGTGGCTCACACCTGTAATCCTAGCACTCTGGGAGGCCAAGGCAGGAGGATTGCTTGAGCTCAGGAGTTTGAGACCAGCCTGAGCAAGAGCGAGACCCCATCTCTACTAAAAATAGAAAAAATTAGCAAGTCAACTAAAATAAAAATAAAAAATTAGCCGGGCGTGGTGGCTGGCGCCTGTAGTCCCAGCTACTCCGGAGGCTGAGGCAGGAGGATTGTTTGAGCCCAGGAGTTGGAGGTTGCTGTGAGCTAGGCTGACGCCACGGCACTCTAGCCCAGGCAGCAGAATGAGACTCTGTCTCAAAAAAAAAAAAAAAGTATGACTTAGTTAAGTATGGCAAGTGTCACTAAAGGTAATGTTTAAGTGCTTTGGGGGCCCATAACGGGGACATGAACTAACCAGGAGAGATCAGAAAGCCTTTCTGGTCTAAATAAGGGACACTAAGAGAAATTCAGGTACCCACAGGGTCTAACTGTAGGCCTGGAGCATTACAGGTGATCAACGTGTGTTAAATGAATGACAATGTACCCAACATGTAGGGTACAATCATATCCGGAAAAATTAATCCAGGCTTCTGGGATTGCCTTCCTGCCACTCCACCATTCCCCTCATTAAATCAGCAGCAAGAGTGTTCACTGTACTGTGTGAAGATTTTTACAAGCAAAAATACTCAAAGAAGTAAAACATTCATTTCTCAGCTTCTGAGTTTCAAAACAGAAATTCGAAAATAGGAGAGAAAATAGTTACAAGAAAGGGTTTTGAATATGGAAAAAGATGACTTTAGGCATCCACAGCCAGAGGCCCAGGAGACTTAGGGCATTAAGATTATATGTGAATAACTTAGAGAATGCACATAAAAATGAGCCAGCTTTCCCACCCCAGAGTAGGTAAAGGGCCTACAGCCCAAAGGCAAGGGGGATCATCAGAGGAGACAGTAACCGACCTTGAGAAGGTATCCTGAACCTACCCCACTGAGCTGAGCACCAAGAGCCATGGGGTGGGGGGAGGGGACAACAGAACCCTCAATACATTTGGGGATATGAAAGCAGAAAACTTCCACTTCACTTCTCAGTGTCCCAGCCAAACACCCAGCATCCACTTGATGGGTTGCTTTAGAAAGATGGGCAGATAGCTTGCAGTGCTGATGAGCCTATAGTTGGAACGATGAAGATGCAAAGTAACCCATGACTACCGTAACTAAGACCAGAAGAGACCTCAAATATCTCAGCAACGCCAAGGTCAATGAGTGACAGCAACCAGATCAGGAGCCTTCATCCCTTAGCACCAAGACATTATGAAATCTTCCCTGAAATTTTTAGGTAGTCCTGGGAAGAGAAAGGAATTTCTGTTTCAATTGAAGTTAACCTGATTGTTCAGTATGAAATTTGTGTTATAAAATCAAATGCAGGCATAAATATGAGATTATGTTGGATCACAGAAATATAAAGATTGTCACATATATTTTATATATATTACACACCTCTGTTCGTAGTTGTGAAATTTCAGGCTGTTATAAAAGTCTAGCAAAACTGTCATTTTTTTTTCAATTAATTAGATGGAAGCTACAAAGTAGAGAAATGTTTGTGGCTAGAATGCCAAATTTTAGCCTGACAAGACCAGACTGACAGAATGCAGGCTCCAGTAATAACCCAGGTAGAAATACTTAAAGTACACAGAAAACTGAGTAGTTTTGATCCTAGAATTCAGAAAGGTAACCTTTAAGTAATAAGCTTTCAGATCAGGCTGTTCTGAAAATCAGAAGCACAGAGTGAACAAGCAAATTGACAAACCTGAGCAGTAGTTAAATAGGGGGAAAGGCTTCTAAGACTATGAAAAGGCCCAGTGTGAGGTTGTTTCTACTTATTTTTACTCAATAAGAAAAATCAAGGGCAAAATTTAGAAGTAATTGAAAATAGTTTAGATTTAGTGTAGAAGACGGCACAATAGTTGTGTCTATTTTCAATATGGGTTGAATTTTGATGAAATTTTTTGCAGAAATATTAATAATTAGAAACATTTTATATTTAGGTTATTTTAATATAGATTTCATATATAAAAATGAAATATAGATGTATCATAAAAACTAAATAATATTATATAATGTCATTTTGTACATAAGTTAAAAGAATATACATATATATAACAAAATTATACATATGTATGCCTATGCGTCATTTATTAATCAGTGAAGTTACCTTGGTCAGTTTCATTTCCAGCACGTGGCTGCTATGGATCCGACTGTCGAAATGAGCTATTTCTTTGGAAGAGGACTTGACCTTGGCAATGATCTTTACGTAGGAGAACACGATCACAGCCGTCGGGAGCAAGAGGCAGAAGAAGAGGATGTTCAGGATGAAAACCTGGCCCCCTACCGAGGCCTGGGCGAGCCACCAGTCCAGGGCGCAGGAGGTTCCGAAGGGCTCAGGTGCGTAGTCCCCCAGACCTACCAAGGGCATGGTGGTCCAGAAGGAAGCATAGGCCCAGATGACCGCCAGGCAGATGTAGGCGTGCTTTCTTTTCAGCCAAACCCCTGGAGGCGGAAGAAAAGCATTACCCGGATGTAATCTGCCCTACACCCAAACACCTCCCCTCGATATGTCAAAGTCCACCTCCAAAGATTTATTCCATGGAATTCTGGGAGAGGTGGGCAGGTAACTGAAGCCTGAGGGGGAATGGAGTAAAGGGAGAGAGGTTCCAGAGCTTGGGCCTTTGTCTAGGAGAATAACATTTGAGGCGATTTCACAGGGAATGTTTTCTCTAGGCATCTAGGAGCTTTGGGAGCAAGAAGTGACCAAAGCTGGGAAAAGGGGACAATAAAAAGATGAGAGGATGCTGAAGACAAATGGAGGATCGTGGAAAAACATCTCAAAGGCATGTGTTAGTGGATCATCCGAGGGAGAATCCTTCGGGGGAGGTGAGAAGTCATGAAACGTTGCTTGTGTGTCTTTAAAGCACCCATCTTCCTAAAAGCTTTTGTGTCTCTGATCTCATCTGTCTTCCTAAGAACGTGTTGAGCAGGGGTTGGAAGCTCATGTCCACGACACTGTGGTGTGAGGTTAAAGTGGTTGACTGTGCTCCATGACTCGGGGAGCAGATTTCGAATCTTCAGAGGTTATTCACGCAGCAGTGGCCCTCACGCAGCCATAGCAGGCGAGGTAGAGAAGCTAAGTAGGTTGCATCATGTTCTGCAAAAGTAATTCTGTGAAGATATTTTCAGGAAGACAAAAAACGAGCTCCGTTTTTCAGCACTAGTTTCTGTTAACCAAAAGGGAGTTCCAAGAGGAAGAAATAGTGCAGTCGTCTAAGAAAAGCTGTAAAGCACTAGTGATCATTTTCCCAAGTTCAACAAAACCACCAAAGACAGGTCGGTCCGATTCAGTGCATCAGCCTCCACAGGAAATTCCTAATGCCTCCACACCTCACTCATCACCTTCAGCGAAGAAGGCCGAGGAAGTGACTCCTTACTGCTTTGCTTTTATATTAGCAGAGAAGAAATACAGAAACGTATTCAATAAAAGCTAAATGATTTCTTCAACATAGACTCAGGGCCTGCCTTTGCTTAGTACAGTGTGAGGTCTGGGATGTCAATCAGGCCTAATTCTTCTGTGTCTAGTATTTGACGTTGTCCATGTCATCTTTCTAGATGTCCAGTAAGAACACTTACTGGACACTTAGCAGTAAAATGGAAAAAATGAGAATATATTGCTTACAGGTTTGGGTAAGTGTATAAAATAACGTAAGAGGATTGCTTTGCAAACTAAGAAGCACTACATTAATATGAAGTTTTACTCTTGTGTAAGTTTGTCTCATTTATTTAGCACTAACAAGAAATATAAGAGATTGTTTCTATACCCTATTATCTCCATTTTTTTTCCAAATACATGGTGTTTTGTTTCATGAAATGCAAACTTTTCAAACTCAATCATATAAGGGTAGCAATAATGTAGCCACAATATATATCAGCTCTTGATTATCCATTATAACGGATGTAACATTGGCATGGGTAATCACATATATTTATGGGGATGTGCATAGGCATACGTATAAGCATTTATGGTTAGGGTTACTTGTGAGGTGTTTTATACTTACATTCGAGTATGGTGAAAGGCTGTCAAGTACAGGAGGGAGTAGATTAGTAGATTGGTTCTGTGTTGCTCCAGAAGTCAGAACTAGGACCAATGGGTGGAGGTTACTGGGAGGCAGTTTTGTCTTAATATAAGGAATAACATTGTAACAACGAGAGCAGACCAATCAGAGAATGGGCTGCCTTGTGCAGTAGTAAGCTCCCCGTCACTGGTCACTGGAATTATTCAAGAAGAGGCCAAGTGGTCGTCTCTCAGGTATGCCTTAAAACAGTTTACCACATTACATGGGAGAAAGGTCTACATGTCCCCAAGCAACCTTCTAATTCCAACATTCTAGGACACTGTGTGGAGGGTTTAATATTGCATCAGACTAAATGATGAAACTATACGACCGAGATACAACTTTAGAAGAAGCTGGAAAATTTATACAGTTCCCACATGGAGTTACACCCTACAATGATTCTGGCAGTAGACAGCATCATCTCCTCAATGGACAAAAAGCCTGAACTCAAGAAAACATTTAAAAACAGAAGCATCATAGTTTAGCATTCCTCAAATACTCACAGGAAGTTTAACTTTTTGCCTTCCCAGACATAAAATCTATAGTTAAATTTAAAATATTTGTGGTATGACCAAAAATAAGTCTATGAAAGAACTAGACTCTGATGTCATCCAAGATATGTATAATTGTATATTTTTTATCTTATTGAAAATTTTGATTCTAGCTATTTCTATTGAAAGTTTTAAATGTTTAAAAAAGGAGATGTAAATTTAAAAAAAAAATAGAGAAAGAGTACTAGATCATGAAGAGGATGATTCATGACCACCCCCCACGTCCATGTATGGCTTCCTTGGCGTTTGGAAACTGTAAATTTTAAAAGAGAGTGTCAGGTCCACTTGATTTTTCCCACTCAGTCTCCAGGCCATACTCTGACCTCAACCACTCTAATGACAGATTGACAACCAAAGAAGCTTTATCTAGGTGGAGTCAATACTCTTTGGATGTGCCTGGTTTGTATCTCTTTCAGGTTTAATAAATTCCCAGAGCCCCAAGAAGCAAAATTACTAAAAATTATTTTTAACTAGTAGAATGGTCTAATCATTTAAAAAGAAAATTCTTAGACTCTGAAAACTTACTGGTGGCTCATCCCTGCTAGTTCTCTTAGTCACTCATCTTTCTACCTACCATTACTGCAAAAACATGTTGAGTGATATTTCTATATGTGTGCCCTGTCATGCAGGAACAGCTACATGACTCTCTAATTTGGAGGTGAATTTTGTGGAATTCCTTATCTCTGAAATCACAGGGAGTCTGAGTCCTAAAGGAGAATCATAAACAGCTTTTCTTATCATCACACTTACTATGTTGGGAATCAGCTAAACATCTTGGACCAAACGTCCTTTCAATGCATTTTATTTCTTTCTTTGCATGGCAAAACATGGTGGAAGCTTACACGCTGTGTATAAGAAAATGATACTTTTTAAAAGCATTGTAGCCGAACATTGGCCATTACTATACAAGTAGTATTAAAAGAAACTACTTTGATTGACATAGGTTCAAATCCTTAAACATATATTAGAACAAGGTAGGCTATCAACAGAAATACTCTTGATCTCTGAGTTTATTAATTGTCTTTATTCATTACCTGCGTAAAATATGTACAGCTCTGACACTCAATCCACCTAGCTTTGACTATCTGGGAATGAGAAACCTGCCAACTTACCATAAGATAAATAGCAGATTTTCAGGTATCGATCCAGGCTGACAGCAGTCATGGTGATGAGGCTTCCACAGCCAAAGAAAAATCCCGCCCATCCGTACCAGCGGCAGCCAATCCAGCCAAACACCCAGCGGTGGCAGAAACAAGAGATGATGGTGAAGGGCTTGCCTACAACTAGAGCACCAAGCAAGTTGTCAAGGGAAGTTCCCTCCAGGTAAAATTTCCCCACCCCCATCAACTCACGCAACCCCTCCTCTCCTGAAACATACCCTCCTCCCTTGTGGGTATACATGAACACACACGCACACATCCTTGATTACACAGAATTTCTAGATTAATAAAATTCCGGCACTTATCTTTGAATGAACTGAATTTGAAGCTACCCAGAGACGTTTTCAGTCATCACAATAGCCAAAGATACTGAAAGAGTATAACAAGAAATTTTTTAAAGTACTTACATTATTAAGAACTGTCTCAAAGAGACTTAGCTTCAGGGAGTACAGGAAACGTGATTTCAGTGGGCAGTGATAACAATCTGGTCATTTCTAATGTTTTATTAAAGCTATTCATTTGAAAGTTAAGAGAAGGGGCAATGTATCCACAGTGGAATCTCTCAGAGGAAATTTTCTCTTCAAACACGACTTTTCCACACTGATTTCCTCCATAGAGTACCAAAGACTCTATTATTTTCCCCCCTCCAAAGTTAAACATTCAAGTGTGAATGGTCAAAAGTATGCATAGGAAGGTTTCGTACAATACACTTCAGCATTCACTCAACCTCAACAACCTCATTTAGAAATTTAGGTTCTGAAAAACAATGATCCCATGAGCTGGTCTTCAAAAAAAAAAAATCAAATAAACAAAAGTACTTACATAATCAAATAATGCTGGGCAAGTTTACCTGTTATACACACTTCCTGGCAGTCAAAATTCAAGGCTCTAAAAATTTCCAAAAGTCAGAAAAGTAACTAACTTTGTGTGCCATAGCATTTTCCAAATGTATTCCACTACAGAACCCTACAGACATTGCATTAATTATTCTTTAGGAAATGCTGCTCCACAGATGACAAAGTATGATCTCATTTGACTAGGAAGAATTCTTTAAAATAAGACTTCAGTCCTGAACTGAGGAGCAATTTGATGCAAAGAATCCTTATCTGTGTGTATACAATACGTACATCCCAGAATAGCTGTCTGAGTCTAAAAATTCAAAGACTGATGATGCACCACTATGTAGACTCACGATCTACTACTACTAATTACATTTTTAACTCATTTGGTATTTTTTTCTTATTGTATTACAATATCTAGAATTTCCAGTTCATTGTTGAATAAAAGTGATCATAATAGGTATCCATGTCTTGTGACTAACTTTAAAAAATGTTTTTAATGTTTTATCATCGAGTATGACTTTTTTGCTCCCTTTTGTCAGGCAAGGAAGTTCTTTTCTCATACTAGTCTATTAAGAATTTTTTTTTTTACCAGAAGTAGATGTTAAGTTTTATTGAATGCTTTCAAAAGTGTCTTTTCTCATCAAATTTGTTAATACAGGTTATTAATAAATGTATGATGTTGAAACATACTTACATTCCTGGGACAAATGCAAATTTTTTAATAATAACATTCATAAGAACGTCTCAACCAATAGGGAAAGGAGGAGATGGAAGAAGGGGAGAATGAAGGAAAAAAAAAGGAGAAAGAAAAAAAGAAGATACGGAATGGTGATTTAAATTCAACTCATCCTATTCCCTCAAGTGGGGCATTTTAGAATCCGAGTGTGTAGGGCGTGAGATTCCTGTAATGAAAAGGGAATTTAGTTTCTAACACCCCGAGGTAACCTTGTGCTTTAGGAGTTAAATGTCTGCAAAGGGGCTGGGAGGGGGAAAAGAGAGTTTATCTATCAGGGAAAGCCTTAATTAGGGAAGCAGTGGGAACTAATTGCTGTGAATTCAGAGAGGAGGAGGTTGAATGAGACTCTGGAGAAAAAAGGCTATAAAATGCACTGGAGGAGGAAGGCATGAGTGAATTCCAAACATAGTTCTAACAGTAGCGTGGATAACTTTCTTGGAAATTTGAATTAGTCCTTTATTTATTAAAAAATATAGGACATATTTGGTCCTTCACTATTTCCTTTTTGTTATCATCAATGAATAAAAAGTATTTAAGAAACTCCAGGAAGTTGCACATTCATAGGGAAGCAACAGGTTGGGGGCAGGTGAAGAAGAGAGAAGAATGCTAGAGTCCGAGGGACCGAGTAATCATACAGGGCAGCAATTTTCTGCCTAGCGCCGTGGGGGGTCCACGGAGCTCCTCTGAATGTGTGTATGTGAGTAGGTGAGTGAGTGTGTGTCTTGAAGGAGAAGTCCGCAGTCATGCAGGGGAAGACATATCAAGCAACTCGGTCTCCATCCTTCACCTTTCAATCGGATCTTTTTTCGTCTGTTTTATATATTCAGCTTCTAAGTCAAGCTCTTTTTCAAAGAAAAAATTCACTGTTTTAAAAAAAATTGCTTAAGAATCATTTATTAAATTTCTTCATTTTAAGGTTGAGACCAGATTTCCACATGTTTTCTTCTGTTTCAGTTTTTTGTTTGTTTTCTTTTTTTTTTTTCCTTGTCCTGTTGAGTTATATCTTATTCAAATATGGGATAGCTGTTTCAGTAAATGGTAGGTTCAATCTGTTTACAACCAGAGTCAGATTTCTGGGATTTAAGCTATTTATTTCTGGAGCCTCCATTAGGATTTTTTTTTTTTAATTTGTAGAAAGCATTCTTCTACTTTTATTTTTTTTAATTAATTTATTTATTTTTAATTTCAGAATATGATGGGGGCACAAACATTTTGCTTACCTATATTGCCTTTACATTGTCCAAGCCAGAGCTACAGCATGCCGGTCCCCCAGACAGTGCGCTCTGCACCCATTAGTTATGATTTTACCCATCCTCTCCAGCCCCCTCCCACTTGCTTGGCACCCATGAATATTACTTCCGTGTGTGCACCTAAGTGTTGATCAGTTAGTACCAATGTGATGGTGAGTGCACATGGTGCCTGTTTTTCCTTTCTTCTACTTTTCATTCATACCCTGCAGCCCTCTCTTATTCAGGCATTGTATTCAGTCTTTACCCTCCCTGAAAGAAAAGTGCTGAGGAAGCTCTTCAAAGCCTCTATCTGATCTACACATCAAAAGAAGGTTCCCTAACCCATTGCGTTAGGAAACCAAGTAACCCACATTCACAGCCTGCAGGTGCTAGCTCCCACCCCTCCCAGGTGTGCCCCTCCCGGGTAAAAGCTTGCAGGATTTCCTGTTAGTTCAGTCAGTTAACAAACATTTACCGATTGCCTTCTGTAAGCTGGACACGCATCTCCTCTAGTTGCTTAGACAGTGCCGCACTCCAATTTGCTGCTCTGGGCACCCTCGTGTGAGCGTCCTAACCCTAATGAATCTAACCCTATTGTCAGTGAGGAAACCAGAGTGTGAAAGAACTGCATTTTATTCAACAAACATTAATAATTATTCAGTGCCTATTATGTAACAAGCACAGAGCTGGGCAGTAGGGGACAAAGCGGAGATCAAGATTAACAAATTATTTTCTAACGAGCAGAGCAGAGAAACAAACAAATTTTAATATAAGATATGGTGTGTTAGAGTGATGGGTGGTGATTAGTGCTGTGAAGAAAAATAAAGCAGAGAAAGGAGATAGTCAGAAATTGTTTTACATAAGGGTCCCAGAGAAGACTACTGTAAGAATGTGACATTTAGCTAGATACCTAAATCAGTGGGAGACAAGTCAAGCAAACATCTAGAGGGAAAAGATTCTAGGCAGAGGAGACAGAAGGCTCAAAGCCTTGAGGTGGGTGTCAGCTAGGTGGGTGCTAAAGGCAGCAAAAAGACAAGTGAAAGTGACCAAACGGAGTGAAATTAGTGTCTGTTGTGCCTGGGACCTGAATTAGCCAAAACTATTAATTTAAGCTAATATTTCAAGCTTCCTCCTGAAGCAGAGCTTTGGATGAATCTTTGGGTTGTCATCTAGAATGGCTCTGTCTCCCACTTAGTAGAATGCTTCTGAACCTGGCTACACATTAGAAGCACAGGAGGGTTGTTTTGTTTTGCTTAGTTTTGCTTTGCTTTGATTTGATTTGCTTTAAATGTTAATGTCCAGGGCTCCAATACCTCAATCTTCTGTTTTAATTTATCTGGGGTGAGCCCGGGCATTGTAGACTTTTTTAATTCCCCGGGTTATTCTAACATGTATACATGACTGGGAGCCGTTGGTGCTTAAACAACAAGCACTAGGTGCTTAGATGCCATGCATCTGGCCTCTAGGATGTCCTGCTTGGAGGTGCCTATAATGGCATGCAGTTGAGCAAGAAAAAAAATAAGACACGTTTTTTTAGGTTTATTGGAAGGGAAAGTGTATTATAGATGCTCCGAAGTTGAAAACATGATCTGGGTTAGAGAAAGCTGTCACATGGAAGGAAAGGGTTCCTGGCGAATTATTCTAAAGACATAAGCAGAGTAATGAGGTGGTTTGTGTAATTCTAGAGCAGACTTGCTTGGTCGAAAGCACTTTGAATGTATCAGACCAATTAAGGACATTTTTATTCAGTGTCTAATTCAGCCTTAAGCATAAGTCTGGTATTATTCACTGCTGAAGGATATAGCTGAAATGACAGATTTCATTCAGGCATTTTATGCTCGGTACCAGGTAGAGAACCTTCAGTGTCCAGCTGGGTGGCCAGGAAAGCTGTCATTCATGTTGTGACAGCGCCATCGCGTGGCAGTAAGCAAAATGGCAGCCACTTTGCAGCTTTGCAAATTCCCTGGAGTTCCTCCCATTTTCACAGATAGGGGCCTGGCCTGTCAGCCTTCTCTTCCTGTGTGTGTGCATTTACCGTAAGAGTTCATGATATTTAAGCCTGTCTACTGAGTAAAGCCTTCTCAAGTAATCATCCAAACTCTCAACAACAGGGCAACACATCTACTGCTATGTGACTGAATAGGTAGAGTATTATTATTGGGACTTGCTTTTAGTGATGGGCAGTGGCAGAAACATCCACTTATGAAGAGAGATACAAATATTAGAAAAAAAATTTTAAAAGAGGGAAAATTTTAAAAAAGGAAAAATTGCTAAAAAGCTTTCTGGTGGTAAGAGGAGCTGATGTGTACTGTTCAAACACAATTTCCCCAACTCTCCTAACTTAAGCCTGTAAGCTAAAGAGGGATGTTGGGATCCAAAGACATATTACAGTACATCCGAGGAACCCTGGAATTTTATGGGAAAAAGCAAAGGGAGGCGACTTACCCAAAATCATTCATATTTTTAAAAATGAATTATCATTAAAGAAAAATTTTATTCCAACTCCTCTTTACTGGCTTATTGGTGATTTTGTGTGTGTGTGTGTGTGTGTGTGTGTGTGTGTGTGAAGCCAAGTTTGAGAATCACTGAACCAGAAGCTTTCCATACTTGCAATCAATCCCTAAGTTATGATTAAATATGTCATTAGCAGGACAGCTCTTCCCTCTCCTATATTCCCCTCTCGACTGTCTTCAGCTCTCATTTACCCTTCAAGACCCCACCACCTTGATGTTTACTTTAACCAGACTTCCACACAGTTGGAGGGGTGTGAGGAGCTCAAAACAGTGACCTGGAGCCTGCCTGGAAATTTCTGATTTCTGAATCATTTTGCCCACTGTGCCTTGAGGTGTCTAAGGTATCAAGTATTATTCCAAATTGTTTCTTTGGCATCTAACATGCCTGGCACATAGAAAAAAACTCGGTAAATGTTAAATGAATGATCTCTTTAGCCAGACCACACTCCATTGACTTACCACAAACTCTGTAAAGGTGATTTATGAAATCAGGAGCAAAAGGGATCTGGTTAGGGGTGACCTTTGACCAGGAAGTACTTTAGGAAGGGGAGTAGTTTGAACCCACAAAGAAGAAACAGCATGGTTGTGTTACCTGAAATCCCCAGATCACAGACTGCTAAATTGATAGTCATTATTTCTGCAGGTCTCAGCTTCTTCTTTCGTCTAGAAGACATATAAAGTACATAGCCATTTCCAAATGTGGACAGAATCCCTACAAGGAAAAATAAAAATTCCCATCATCAAAACCAGGATTTAGAGTTCACCTGGACATGAAACACTTCTCAATTTCAAAAATGGACACCATAGATTTAGAGGGTCGTGAGAGGACTCTAAATAAAAATCTAAGTTAAGAAGATGAAATAAAAAGCATGAGTTGTGAGTGACAGGCAAGGGATGGATTGCCTCCAAAGAGACAGGAGTCAGGGATTATAAGGCTGAACTTACCCAGGAAAAGGAATGGCTACCTTCCCAGCGAGGCTTAGGGGGTCAGTTCTTGTACTGGCCCCCAGGGTGGAGTATTTTCCTCAGCCATTTTTTATAGATTACTGGCTTTATAGAACTCCCTCCTTCTGATAAGCAGGGTTAGCCCCTTGGCTCTCGATAAATTCTGAAGACGAAGCCAACCAAAGAAGGTGCCTTCAGTATCACTGCGGACCCCTGAAGGAGCACCGGCATTCAGGAGAGGCAGGGGGCAAGTAACACTGCCATAACCCCTGCAAGGAAGGGGCCATCTCCTAGAGACAGAGCCCAGGACGTCTGCCTCCCAAGGAGACACGGACACTGGGTGTCTGGCAGATAGGACAGCCTTCAGCTGCTGCTGAACTCGGTATCGAGGGTAAGTGGATGACAACTGATCTCCTGGGCACTCCCCCTCCCACCAAGGGGAGAGAAAGTGACCCTCAACCCAACAGACCTACCAACAACGACATAAGTGTGTTCCCACTTTTTCATATCCTTTTATTAATGACTAATTGGCTTTGGCATTACAATGAAACTATTCAAAAGTTCTTACAAACCCAGTTTAAATCCAAAAAGACCCAATCCCTACTGACTTTATTTAAGAAAAGAATACACCTACTTCCATAGCTTAACATGTAGAGTAGATTTCTTCAGGAATTCTTGCTTCATAGTGTAGCTGTGTATAAATGAGAATCTGGTACAGCTGCCTTTAGTAGTAAGGAATAAGGAGAGTATTAACAGGAGAAACCCAGATTTTTCTATTTTAATTTCTACTTCTCCACCACAATTCATTTTGGGGGCAAGGAAAGGAATGTGTGTTTCAGCCGATGGTATGAAACCACCAGGAACTAACTACATTGTGCTCTTAAGAAATTCTGACTCCCTGGAGTCAGTGCTGCTTAATGGTCCATTAAAACCTCTTTAGCTTTCTTAAAGTAGAAGAGGAGGAAAAATAGAAGAGAGATGGCGTTCTAGAGCAAACCAACTCCAGTGAAACTTACGTCTCATTAAAGGAAACCAATTTGCATGGCCCAATGGGATAGTAAAATGTGAAAACATGGCTTGAAAAATTATTAAACTAATGTCACCGACTTTGCATCCAAAAAGAATAAAAACAATAAGTATGCATTTGTTTTTGATACATGAGGCTCATTTAAACACCCTTCATCTGTCTACATCTCTTTGGAGAATATTTGTTTTCTTACTTTTATTTCCTTTAATTTTTTTCACTAACCCTGCTTCATAGGGTTTCATCCAGTGCCCAAAGAATTATCAAAAAATAGTCAACTCTATTCACTGCACATAAATTATTCCCACAAGCAATCTTATCTATAGATGAGCGCCAAGAGAAAGCAAATTTATTTCTAATTGTAGTTCAAGGAAAACAAGATTAAGAAGATAAAGACTAAGACAGGGCCATTTTTAGATTATTAAAGTCCTAGATCTTTTCATAAAAACAAAAAAACTCATATTGTTAATAAACTAAGTATTTACGAAAACAGGAAAAGAGTAGAAGGCAGAAAGTGGGTCTCTAATTTATTTCTCTTGCATTCCAAACTCACATTTATATTTCTATCTTCCAGTTTCCTCTAAGATGTCTAGTATTTCACAGAGCTCACCAAGAATGCTGTTCGTTCTGTTCTGGCTCATTAAAGAAATCTGGGCATATCCACACAAGCCTATCCTAGGAGGGTAAAAATCAGACACAGAACCAAGCCCAAGACCTGGTGGGTCTCGGATCAAGCCCAAACTCCCCAGCTGACTCCTCTCCTCCCCCTGCGGGACTGTTCTGAGACATACCTGTGGCTTCACCACCCGGCACCCTGATTCACCTGCCATTCCCCTTTTTTGGGGACTCTTTTTGGACCTGTTTTTCTGGCTCCATCTCAGCAAGCCTATTTGAATATGACTGTGAGTTCTTTTTCCAATCCCCCAAGCACCAGGTGGGAAATTCTCCTGATGTCCCCTCTACCCACCCTGGTTGCCTCTCTTTCTTAGCAATCCGTCATGCTAAGACTGGGAATGGACTGATATTCCTCCCTATTTTGTGTCATTTGGAGAGATTTGTCAGGTTAAAGATATCACTTTTGAATACATTCCTTGCAAGTGATTAAGATATATTAAGTTCCATTAATAAGATGCTTATTTTATTTTTCTGCCTTTCCTGATCCTTGAAAGTACTTAAGTTTAATAAAAATGCAATGTACATTTCCCTATATGATAACCTCTGTTCTGGCAGAGTGTTTGACCATTTTATTCACTGTTCTATTCCCAGCAATTTAAAACAGTGGCAATGAGTGCGTGCTAAACATATATTTATGTTGAAAGGACAAAGGGGTCCATTCATAAGAAATAGAATTTAAATTAGTAAATCACTAACAACAATAAAGACACGGACCTGGGGAATCACTTTGCAGCAGAATTTGATCCAATCTCATGGATTCCTTTTGCTTCAAGCACTGACCATAGAAGGATATCAAGACTTTTCTAATGAGTTTTGCTAATTTCAGGAGGTTAAATGAAATTCTTATCCAGTAATAAATAGATGAGAGAGAGAGAGAAAGAGAGAAAAGGAGGGAGGGAGGGAAGGAGGAAAGGAGGAAGAGAGAGAGAGAACAAGCTTGACTCAACATCTGCAAAGATTAAAGGCAGACAAACCTAAAGACATAACCCACCTGCACACTGGTCACCCAAATTTAAAACAGCAATTTTAAATGTAAGAAAAGTATTGTGGTTAAATCCTAATTATCTAGATTCTTGCTGTCCAAAAGAAATACAATGTAAAAAAGAAATGTGAGCCACATATGTATTTTAAAATGTTCTGGTAGCGATGTGAAACAAGGTAAAAATGTATAGGTAAAATAATTTCGATAATCTATTTCATTTAACCTAATACACCCAAAATACTGTGGGTTCAATATTTCATTTAATTTTTAAAAAATTATGAGTGAGATCTTGTATATGATTTTTTTCTTGTACTGGGTCTTTGGTATCTGGTGTGTATTCACACCACAGCACGTCTCAGTCTGAAAAAGTCACAGTTCACCTGTTCAGAAGCCTCATGTGGCCACTGCATTAGATGGTGCCATCTGGAAGCAGATGCACCCCTTCGCGGATTATGAACAAAAATCTTTTGAACCTGGACTGACTTCCACTTATCACCAATACGTTTTTTCACCTCTCATCCACATGAGCCTGCTGTGCTGTCGTGATGCAACTTGACTTTCAGGTGAAGCAGCTCAGTGTGTCCACCATCACCGCAGCATTGAACTACGCTCGCTGAACTCAGAAGAGGCTGAACTGGATTATTTCTAAGGTCTATTCTGAGACTAAAATCTTATGACTGTGTCGAAAGCATTTTTTAAAAAATAAAAGCACTCAGTTTAAATATAATTATCGTTAATTTTGGTATTCAGAAGATAAACCTACTACCAAAGTAATCAAAGACTCTATTCGACAAAAGTTGAAATACAGTCTCAAGATAAATAATTTTCCTGTAAGAGTTCTTTGGATTATCAATGGAGGATTTATGTCCAGTAATAAGATAATAGTCATTTCTAAGAAACATTTATTGAATGCCGTAAGTCCACCCCATATTCCGCCTCCCTTCCACTCTCCACCTCCACTAAAATGCCCACTTAAGTATTGGAATCTTTTTGCAAAATCAGCGTATCAGCCCATGAATTTTCTAAATGCAGCCTCTGCACAGGAGAATTAAGGAAACTTACCAATTATTATTAGGTAAAAGCCAGCCACTAAATCCGCTTCCCAGGAAAGTTTGGAAGCAAAGGGGTCCCCATCTCGAAGGTAGTGTGGCAGATGCTCATCCTGGGGCAGGGCAGTGTGATTCGATGCCATGCTGGTCTCAAGCCACCAGGGGTCTGAAAAGCAAATAGGTAAAGATTTCAACAGACCCGAATAACCCAGTTTAAACCATCTCTTAAAACCATAGCTCCTGTTTTAAAACAAAAAAGCCAGTTCACAGGGTTATGCCTGATTCTCTAATTAACAGGTGAAAATTTTAACATTTTTCTTCAATGATCCAAATATATCAATACTCAGTTATTCACTGTTCGGATTATCCAAGCCCGTATTTTCTCTTCTTCCTTGTGCCACCCTCTTCAAGCCAGTTCACACCTCCCTTGGGTGGATAAGAGGTTATAGGTCAAACTGTTCATTTTACTGTTTCTTAATAATTTTTGTAAAGGTCTGAGCCAGGAAAAGATATTGCAGGGAGTGTGCACACTAAGTATATTTTTTAATTTGTCAGACTGTAGTATTTTTTAATTATCCAAATTGCCCAGAAAAGCATCTCCAACAGTTACATATTCAGCGAGCTTCAGAGTTTTGCTAAGGAAAGATATTGAGCATTGAGTACAAAAGAACATGAACGGTTCACAAGCGAAGCTAAGAGCTAGAAGACTGTCAAGGTTATCCTGAAATTTGGAGTCATTTAGAAGAGAATTCAAGCTTGATTGTAACTCACAAGGCTCATTTATAGGAAGATTTGGTTTTTGAGTTTCCTAAAGCAGAAAGCAACTTCATTATTTCCCACCATTGCCCCTGTAAATCCATTTTCTCAATTTACTCATTTATGGTCCAGGCTAAAATCTTGAACAATAAGGAACTCTCCAAACACACAGGTCTTTGTACTGTTTCTATTGAATTTTTATTTTAAAAAGGTTTACAAAAATTCTTTGATGGGCTCTCTGAAAAAATAAAAGTCACACAATATCCCTGATACTGAAACTTGGCGTTGTGTGTTGTTCCTGAGATAAAGTATGCTGCCGATGTCATAACTTCCTTTGGAATGATTATTATTTGTTTTGAATGTTTCAATCTCTTTTGAACTTGTTTATTTCAAATGGAACCAATAGATGTCACTGTTCAACCCTTTAGGAAACAATTTGGGACGTCATACATCAGACTGCAAATGGAACGTGGAGTTTTGTGTGTCTCGCAGGTGGTGACAAGGTGATCCACAGATATCTAAAGATGTAACTTAACTTTCCAAAAGAGACAGATTTAACCCCCTCTTAACTTCCAGATTACAGCTTACAGTTAAGAAGGACTTTCAAGGGATTTGTGGCCATTTGGCTGAAACTAATGTCTACTTCCGCGCACAGTTTGAGGACAGTCATGTGGTTAATGTACATTCAAAATCCTTCTCCCTGGGAACCATCGAAAGTTCTAGGAGAAACCTCTGGCAGCCAAACCCACTGCATCTCAAGACCTGCCCCAAGTCAAAGAGTATCTTTATTTTGCAGACTCCTGATTCCTCTTCGATTGCCCTCCTCTCCTCATCACAGACTCCCCGTACCCCCTGGGCCTCCAGTCATGTCTTCGACCCTAGATTAGGAATCCTAAACAAGTGTTGGAGTCCAGCTTAGACACATACCCTCTGACCTTGAGTAGATTATTTAAACCGTCTGAACCACAACCACGTCTCCTGTAAAATGGGCACTTTTGTTCTTACCCATCACTCATGCTCATTGCAGGAACAAAAGGATATTGGATTTGAAAGCAATTTATAAATGAGGGGTCCTGTTGAGTTATTACATGCCGGAACTCTTACTTTTCCCAAACTTGCCCATCCATCAAGATATAGCTTTGAGTAACAGATTTCCTCAGGGTCCTATGCTGAATAAATGCATGCTTGTGTATTAAATCAAGTATTTACTAAACATCTACCATAAACTCAGCGCTATGAGGTAGGACAAGAGAAGTTTACCATGTTACCTAGATTTAAGTAGGATAACTATCATTTTGGAGAGAGAAAACATAAAAATAAAGATCAGAAAAATAATGATGTGAGAATATGAAACAATAGAATGCTGTATTATTTGGTTTTAGACAATAATTTTTAAAGCAAGGAAATAATTACATTTTATGAGAAATTAACAATAGTGTCTGTGTGTGTGTGTGTGTGTGTGTGTGTGTGATATCAAGAATTGTCCTTTCTTGGCCAGGCGCGGTGGCTCACGCCTGTAATCCTAGCTCTCTGGGAGGCCGAGGCAGGCGGATTGTTTGAGCTTAGGAGTTCAAAACCAGCCTGAGCAAGAGGGAGACCCCGTCTCTACTAAAATTAGAAAGAAATTAATTGGACAACTAAAAATATATAGAAAAAATTAGCCGGGCATGGTG
>CAUYSK010025092.1:0-31757 GCA_963575035.1 Avahi laniger | reverse complement strand
AAAGAAATTAATTGGACAACTAAAAATATATAGAAAAAATTAGCCGGGCATGGTGGCGCATGCCTGTAGTCCCAGCTACTCGGGAGGCTGAGGCAGGAGGATCCCTTGAGCCCAGGAGTTTGAGGTTGCTGTGAGCTAGGCTGATGCCACGGCACTCACTCTAGCTGGGGCAACACAGTGAGACTCTGTCTCAAAAAAAAAAAAAAATGGCCAACAAAACTGAAAGAGCAGCAGAATGAAGTGAAAACACGTTATAACACTCCATCGGGTCCAGCAGGTAGCGCAGCTGCAGTAGAACATGGACAGAGCTAAGGAAGGGAATCGCCCAAACACCTCCACACGTGGGAATTTACATGTAAAGATTGCTGTCAAGTAGTAAGCGATGTTGCTCATCTGGATAATGACACAGTTAGGGCCATACATTCACCCTACACCTCTTCAAACTAAAAGGATCAAAGATACAAATGTGAAGAAAGTGAAACCACAAAAATGCTAGGAAAAATATTGATGAATTCTTCAACATCAGAGTGGACCAACCCACTAGGAAGATGGGCAAGGACACAAACTAGAGTGAACCCAAAACGAAATACGTATGATCCGTGGACATAGGAAAAGATTCTGAATCTACTTATAATAAGAGAAATACAAATTAAAACGATGCTGAGATCCCATCTTTTACCTACCAGATTTTGAAAAATCTAAAAGTTTGTTAACACTGTCAGGATAATAGGGAAAGAGGTGTTGGGTTGTGGAGACGGTGCAGCGCGACAGAGGCACCTTGGCACTTTGGGAGGGGACTGCCAGTGCTTTCACCACTGAGCGTGTGCACCGCACAGTGCATGCTCAAGGTCATTTGCTACAGCATCATTTACATTATTTGCAACTCAGGCGCCCATCTCCAGCAGACGAGTTAAATACATCATGGGACAACCACGCTGTGACGTACAGTGTAGGTCTTTATAAATAAAAGGGTCAAAGAAGTTTTTCTGTGTTGATATGGAAAGATCTCCACTATATTTTTAAGTGAGAAAAGCCTGGTGCAAAAGGGATGTGTGGCGTGCTGCCATTTGGGTGATTCCGGGAGGGGGAATAAGAAACGGAGAATGCACACGAACTCATGACAGTGGTGACCTGAAAGCAGGGACAGAGGGAGTGGGGTGGAGCTCCAGGGGCCCAGGGAACAGAAGCCAGAGGGAAGATTTCCAATGTCCATCTTTTAGTGACAAAAGATAAAGATTAAAACACAATACTGAGGGGCCGGGCGCGGTGGCTCACACCTGTAATCCTAGCACTCTGCGAGGCGGAGGCGGGTGCATTGCTTAAGGTCAGGGGTTCGAGACCAGCCTGAGCAAGAGCAAAACCCCGTCTCTACTAAAAAATAGAAAGAAATGATCTGGACAGCTAAAAATATATATATAGAGAAAAAATTAGCCGGGCATGGTGGCGCATACCTGTAGTCCCAGCTACTCGGGAGGCTGAGGCAGTAGGATCGCTTGAGCCCAGGAGTTTGAGGTTGCTGTGACCTAGGCTGACACCACGGCACTCTCTCTAGCCCGGGCAACAAAGAGAGACTCTGCCTCAAAAAAAAAACCAAAACCAAAAACAAAAAAGGCACAATACTTAGGAAGAAAGGGAATAGAAGGGAAGACACAATTGGCCAGTCATGTGAGAAGTCTTGCTGGAAAAAGCAGAAAAATGGAAGGCGATATGGGATAAAGGAAGAGGTTTTGAATTTTAATCTAATCCATTGAATTGGTAATTAATAATTGGTAGCATGGCTCAAAAGTTTAAAAGTTATCCTCTTCCTTCATCTTCCAGCCACTTAGTTCCCTCCCCATGGGCAACCAACATTTCTTTAATATCTCTCCAGAGATATTTCATACATGCAAATGTGTGCTGTATTCATGTACATAGAATTTCCCTGTTCACACCGGAGGAGGATAGCATACATCACACTCTACACTCTTATACCCATGACCTCGGCTAGAGCTAACGACCCCCCAGGGCCCCAGATAGGTAGGAGCCTTCGTTTCTATGGTAGCATTCCATTCAGTGGATGGACCGACCGTCACTTATTTAGCTGGTCCCCTGCTGACGAATGAGGCTCTGACAAACACCACTGTGGGGAAGTCATATGGCACGTGTGTGAGTTTGTAGGATGGGTTCCTAGAACTGCTGGGTCAAAGCATTTGTGCAATTATAGTGTGGACAGCAGCTATCAAATTGCCCTCCGAATTAGATGTGTGCCAGTCTGTGTCCTACTGGCGTGTAGGGTAGTGGAGCTGTCCACAGCTTCACCAGTGAAGTGAGCTCCAAAGTGACGGACTGCATGTTTGCGTCCCCCCAAACTCCTGTGAAACCCTAATGCCCGATGCGATGACATTAGGACATGGGGCCTTTGAGGGGTGATTAGGTCATGGGGGGCAGCCCCAGGATGGGGCTGGAGTTTTCATGGGTAGAGGAAGATGCTGGAGCTCGCTCTCTCTGCTGTGCGACGATACCACAAGAAGGCTGCCCTTGCCAGGCCCCCCGACGGTGCACCTCTAGCCTCCAGACCTGTGAGGAGTCAATTTCTGTTGTTTAAGCCGTCCAGTCTGTGGATTCCCCAACAGCAGCACAAACTAAGACAAGCAGTTTTTATCCTTGCCAGTCTGATGCAAGATGGTATCTTTAACATGTTTTTCTCTAAGTATTTTATTATGGAAAGTCTCAAAATATACAAAAACATTTTTAAGGTACAATAAACTTCCTGTACCCATCAGCAGTTTCAACAACTATGCCCATCCTGCCGTTCTTGTTGCATTAGACAGACCTTCATCTGTTCCTCGTCCTGACAACTGTTTTTATCGTTTTTCAAAAAATGCACATACATCAAAATGCATGAATCTTCACTGTAAATTTTGACAAATGCCTACACCCATGTAGCACGCACCCCTAGCAACATCTGGAAGTGCCCATGACAGGGAGATCCTTGCTGGAGAGCCCAGCAGTGGGGCAAGAGAGGGTGGGTGGTCTACCTGGAGGGCGGGGCCTCAACACAGCAGGACTTTGTGAGCGGGAGGGGCAGGCAGACATTCTACAGGGGTCATGGAGTGGGAGGGATGGTGACCCTCTGTCCAGCCTGGGACCTGCCAGGGGAGGACCACGTGGAGGGTGCTGCAGAGGAGTCAGCCAGGGGCTCTGAGTGTGCCCGGCACATTCTAGGATAGAAACAGAAACATCCACAGACGTTACTGACATTACTGACGAGAAAAGTGCAGTGGCTGGCCCAGGTCTAGGCAGAGCTAGGTAGGATCTGCCCCGCCCCCCGCCCCCTCCACATTTTTCTGAAACGCTGTGTCCCCCACAAATCCATATGTTAAAGTCCTGCCCCCTGGTCCCTCAGAATGTGCCTGTGTTTGGAGACAGGGCCTTTACAGAGGGAATTAAAGCAAAATAAGGTCACTAGGGTGGACCCTGATCCCACGGAATGGGGTCCTCATGGGAAAAGGACGTCAGAACGCGCAGAGGGAGGAGACAAGGAAGACCCGGGAGGAGGCGCCGTCTGCAAGCCCAGGAAGAGGCCTTGGGAGGAGCCCAGCCCTGGAACACCTTGGCCTGGGAACTGCGAGGCCATAAACGTCAGTGTTGAAGCCGCAGGTCTGTGTCCCCTTTGGCAGTGGGAGCAGACGCAGCCAAGGAGGAGAGAGGCACACCCCAGCCAGGCAGGGAGGGCTTCCCTCCATACAGACTTCTGTCTAAGTCAGTGAAAACAAAACCATGAGGGTCCCACTGAGAGCGGTGAGTCCCCGTCCCCTGAGACCCACTGACCTCTCTGGGGGGCCACTTGTCACCCAGGCCTGGAGCTGGGGTGGGTGGGCTTGCCCCAGGGCTCAGTCATCCTTGCCTGGCTTCATCAGTGTCCTTGGGCCACTCTGAACCAGCCACGGTCCCAAGCAGCTCCAGGGGCAGCATTTTCTGCCACTGCCAGCCGTGTCTGGAGCTGCCCAGCCCTCCAGCCAGCTGTCCCTGGGCCTCTGCTGCTGCCCAGGGCACCCCACCATTCTCTGCAACAGCTGCAGGGGGGAGGGGAGAGGAGCAAGTGGCCTTTCTGAGGAGCAGGACTGAGCCAGGCTGGGGCCCAACAGTGGTGGTCCTCAGACTGCAACGTCAGCAACCCCCAAGCACACCCAACATTCTGGGGCAGCCCGGGGCACTCTGTAAGGCCGTGTGGCCACGGTTTCTTGCCCAGGGCTCCCTGCTGACCTAGTGATGGCCCCAGAGGGAGGCGACAGCACTGCCAACACTCAGTGGCCATGGCTGTGCTCACTGGGCATTACCCCATTCACCTCTCAACAGCCATCTGTCTCCACTCCCACGTTACAGGTGAGAACACTGAGGCGGAAGAGAAGAAATGACTTGCTTACAAGGACAGGAGTGGGGGCCAATGGGTCAGGCACCAGGGGGTCTGGGGGCCATGGAAGTTGCTACGTCTAGCAGAGGGTGTGCGCTGGGAGGTGTCGGTGTGGCAGGTGTAATGCAGAGAGGTATAGACCTACTTTCACAGAGACACGGGCTTATGTTTCTTGGTATGTGGCGCAGCGGAGGTGAGAGGGAGGAGGTGAGGAAACTGAGAAAATACCCTGGAACTTGACGGCTTCAGAGGAGGGAAGTGCAGATATTGAACCTCCACTCTGTGACAAGGGCAGTATCCCCTTTCCCCAACCACTTCTCAGACTGAACGTAATCGGACCCTACATCTCACCCTGGAAGCTGGCTGAGGGTCTTTCATAATGGTGGTCATGGTGGTAGCAGTGGTCGTGGTTGTGTAATGACGGTGGATGGTGGTGGCAGAGGTGGAGGTGGTGGCGATGATGCGGGTGGCCGTGATGGTGGCAGTGGTGGAGGTGATGGTGCTAGTGATAATGGTAGGGGTGGAGGTGATGATGGAGGGGGAGGCGACAGTGGTGATGGTGATGGTGATAGAGATAGAGGTGGAGGTGATAGTGGCAATGGTGATAGTGACAGAGATAGTGGTAGAGGTAGAGGTGACAGTGGTGATGGTGATGGTGACAGTGGCGGAGGTGACGGTGATAGTGGTGGTGGAGGTGACAGTGGTAGAGGTGGAGCTGATGGTGGAAGTGACAATGGTGATGGTGACAGTGGCGGAGGTGGAGGTCCTGGTTGCAGTTTGTGGGGCCAGCTGATGGCGATGACCATGATAAGGACAGTGTGGGGCTGGGTTGTCTGGTGAAGACAGGATGGGATCGAGGTGGGGAAGAGAGAAGCCACAGTCTGAGACCGGGGCAGGGGCCCGGGTGGCTTGGTGTCCACCGCCTAAGGCTGGGGACTGTCAGATGGAGTGAAACCCCTGTGCCAGCGAAGGGTTTGGTGCCATTTGTGCATGTCGGGAAGAGGTGAGACCAGGTGTGTGTGGGGCTGGGGAAGTGGCGGGGAGGGAGGGCTGAAGCCACTTCAAAGCCGCAGGCTCCCTGTGGCCGCGTCCACACCGTGGGCTCACACACCCGCTCTGCAGATGTGACCTCGCACCCTGGCTCGCCTCTGCACGGCATGGCCGGCCCCGCCTGATGCTGCTCTCTGTTGTCCACTCAGAGGCTCCTGAGAGGTCATTCTTCCTGGGGAGTTTCCTGGGACAGCCCCTGCACCAGAGTCAGCCCCTCATCCTCCTCTGGCCCTGTCCTTGCTGCCCTGCTCTGCCACCGTCCCAAAGGCTGCCAGGCCTTGGACAGTGCAGGGGTCACGTGCCCAGCACTGCGGGCACACAGCTGAGATTCCCGGAGTGCGTGGACGTCTTGGCTCTGGGGCTGCGGGCCAGTCCTGGGCCTTTCCACGTGCCACAATTTACCCATGGGCCAAGGGATCAGGCTGGATGGCCCCAAGCAGGGTGCCAGGAGGCCTCCCTACCAGGACTGGGACTGATGGCGTCAGTGGCAGCTCCGGCAGTGACCTGAGTGTGAGCACAGCTTGGCGGAGCCAGGCAGGCTGGAGGAGCCCCAGGAAGCCCCCTCCCTCCAGAGCACTGGAGACCACCCTCCTCCCCTGCCTGGATACCATGGCAACAGCCTCCTCTCCCCCTCCCCCTGGGTTGGGAAGGCTGGGCTGAGTCACAGTCCCCACTGGGAACATGACAGGGCCATCCTGCAGGACAGGGCTCTGGTCCAGGCTCAGTGGGAGGCAGGGTGGGTGCAGGGAGGGGCGGCGAGGGGCCAGGCTCCCTCCCAGAGCAGGGACAGGTACCAGGCTCAGGATGGGGAAGGCCACAAGAGCAGACCCTTCAGGTACCAGCTCAGCCTGACCCCTGGGGCCCTTTGGCAAGCACAGCCCCCTCCCTGCCCTGAGCCTGGGGCTCACATGGTCCTTCCCAAGTTGAGAAGACACTCTGGAGAAGCTAGCAGGGACATGGAGGCCATTCCGCCCCAGCTGCCCCACAGCCTGGTGAGGAAGGGTAGCTCAGGGCAGCTCAGGGAGACAGGTCGGAGGCGTGGGGAGTGCAGAACTATCCCACCAGCCCATCAGCCAGAGCCCAGGATGGCTGGCTCAGGGCTCTAGAAATCTCTGCACCTCGCCCTACCCTCAGGGGGCCAAGCCTTCGTGGCACCCACTAGGGAGGGCGGAGTGTGCAGGTGGTAGGGAGGAGAGACACAGCCAGGCCTTGCCCACCTCTAGCCCAAGCTGAGGCTCTGTGGGACCAGTCCCAACCCAGGCAGTGGGACCAGTGTGGAGGGAGGGGAAGGCTGGAGTGGAGACCAGCAGCCTGGGGGCTGGAAGGAGGGGCTGCCCATGGAACCCACAGAATTAGGAAAGCACAGATCTAAGACCTGGGCCTGGGGCCACCCTGCTCAGGGCTCAGCAGGTGTCCTGCAAGGGTCTGCCTCCTCCCCAGGACCAGAAGCCACTGTGGCATCCCCTGTATTTACAGCCCTTACCCTGCCTCCCTGGGATGCCCCTCCCCCAAACTCCAGGGGTGACAAACCCAGGGAAAGAGGAGTGCCACCTGCCTGCTCCAGCCCCACTCCCCTCTGTCCAGCCCTCTTCTGCCCTCAGAAGCCCAGACCCCCTGCTGCCGGCCCACACCTGGAGACAGGAAGCTCGGCCCTCCCCAGCAACAGTCTCGGCCATCTCCACCTGGGGTGGGCTTTATTTCCACTGTTGTCACGACTACACGACATCACGATGTGAAAATAGGAAGACAGCTCTCGCTTCCGTGACTGTCACGGCTACAGCAGGTGGGTCTGTGCAAATAAGACCTTCCTGACAAACGCTAAGCACAGACAACTGTCCTCTGGGGTCACCAGAGCCACCCTCCGACCCCCAGGGGCAGAGCAGCAGCGAGACCTGGGGCAGGGGGCTGGGCCGGCTGGGAGAACACAGCGAGCTCTCCCGCAGGGTCAGCATCTCACACACATGCACGCGGACACGTTTCATCTGAACCGTGTCGGTTACTAAATTAAAAGTGACCACTTCTCTTTACATTAACTTCACAATAACTGTGTGCAGAAAACAGACTCCAGTGTTGATAACCCAAGGCAGGCTGCCCTGCCCAGGAAAGGGAAGTTCTTCCCCGACGACAACCACGGCGGTGGGCAGGGCCACATCTCCCTGCTCAGCCGAGGTGTGCCTGCCCATGTGCAGGGCTTGGGCCCCGCTGTGGGCTGGACAGACAGACAGACAGACACAGCCACACACACGAAGACTCACGGAAACCCCCGATCATGAGCATATCACACCGGGTGCGAAGTCCCCCTGGCACTGCCTGAGGCAGGGGTTGAGGTCAGGATGGCCAGAGCAGGGGCCCCCCAACCCTGAGCATCACTGGGAGACGCTGGGCTCCGGGCCTCTGCCTGTGCGCCTGGGGAGTCCGGCACGTGGAAATGAACCTTGGACATGTTCACCTGCGGCAGGCCAAGTGTCCTCCCGCTCCAGACAAGGCATAGAAATATGACATCAAGCGTCAGGAGAAGAGAAAATAACTCAGGCTTGGCCAAACTCTGTCCTCTGTGCCATTTCCAGTCACAGCAGACAGCTCAGGTGGTGTGGGGAAACACCCGCTGGCCCCCAGAAGCTGGGGCCAGGCTCCCTGCCCCTCGCCTGCCCAGTAGGTGGGGGAAGCGGGGGACCCAAACCGACTGCAAATGCAGGGCCTGCTGTTCACGTTCCGGGAGTGCCAGCCTCCCTCTCCCCACTCCAAAGCCACTTTCACGCACACCCCCTCCCTCCCATGGCCACGGGAAGCCCTGCAAACATTGCTCCTGGCAAACGGCAGACTGTGGCCCCTGCCCAGTGCTCTGGAAATGACCACAGCTCCGGAGAGACCCTAGCAGGCAGGGGAGTGACCTTCAGGACCAAGCCCACCTGGCCTAGCAGCAGCCTATGACACACAGAGCCCGGCTCAGGATGCGGACTGCTGTCGTACCCCCCGCCACCTCCGGAGACGCTCAGAGGCACCCCAGACCCACACTCAGGCAAGAGGGCAGCACAGCCCGATGGCCCACCAGCGGACACCTGGCAACCTTGGGGAGCCTCTTTCTGGGTCTAAAGAGAAGCCATTTCCAAATTCCTACTTTCTCTGCCCAAAGTTACAGTGCAGTCAGGATCCATGTCCCATCCCAGTGGTGGCAACTCCAGAGCCACTCAGCTTCTAGCTGGCTCCACTCCTGCTGTCTGGGATCCCCGCTGGGGCTGCACCCCCCCCATGACACCAGCTGTGCCCAGATGGCCCCTCCTGGCACTCTCCCTGCCCTAGGCCTTCCCAGCAGGAGTTCCTGCTGCCACCCACCAGGAGTAGCCTGTTCCCTTTGAGCGCCCCATTGGGACTCATACTAAGAACTTATCTGACGCGTGAATCATTCACCTAGCATGGGGGCCAAGCTCTCAAAGATATCCCCACAGCACGACAGAGAAGCGGTAAGGAACGTCCCAGACAGAAGACGAACGTGTCGCCTCACACCCAGGGACCTGGGCAAAAGCCAGGTGTCCGCTGGACACCCTGGCAACTTGGCTGGAGGGGACGGTGAGAGGAAGATGGAGTTGCAGTCTGGGCAGGGCACAGCCTGGGGACAGGAGTGAGCTGGAGTGGGGGGAGGGGAGGCGAGGCAAGAGGAAGGCTGCCCAAGTCACCCTGAGTCTGAGACCATGTTCCAGGAAGCGGCAGTGTGCTTTCTGCAGAGCGGGTCCAGAAGTCCTGCCTCAGAGGCTCCCACCTGGTCCATTCCAGTGTCCCACCTGCCCTGCCCCTTCCCTTCCACGCCACCTCCAGGACCCACAGGGACACATCACACCAGCAGGGACTTGACCAGGCCACAGTGGAACTTGCGGACGTGGCGGTACAGGTCCCCAGACTGCGTGAACCGGCGCTCGCACCAGCGGCAGGCGTGCGGCTTCTCCCGCGTGTGCACCACAGCGTGCCGGCTCAGGTTGTGGGAGTACTGGAAGCTCTTGCCACACTGCACGCAGGTGTAGGGCTTCTCACCCGAGTGTGTCCGCTCGTGCCTCTTCAGTGTGTACGTGCACGAGAAGGTCTTCCTGCAGAGTGGGCACGTAGGCATGGCACCGTTGGGCGAGAGCCGGGTCCGAGGGCCATCCCGGTCACGGAAGTGGGTACTGAGGTGCAGCTGCAGCACGTGGGAGCTGGGAAACAGCTTGCTACACAGTGGGCAGATGCAGAGGTGCCCACCAGGCCCCAGCTCACCTTCACTCACCACCCGCTCTGCATCCAGCTCCAGCTCCCGGCTGCCACTGACGGGCAGTGGCTCCAAGCCCACTCTCAGGCCCTTGGCTGCAGGAACACAGGGTGGCTTCAGGGGGGTCTGGGGGCTCCTGGGGCTGCTGCTGTTCTGTTCGGACAGTGAGTCCTGCTCGTCCTTCACCAGTGGCAGGGCTCCTTGCTGCAGCTGGCCACAGAGGGGTGTCTGGAGGATGTAGGGGGGGTGGACCACCTCCTGCCTTTGGCCAGGCTTCAGGGACAGGTCCAGGGCCTGGTCTGACTCTCCTGGGGCCTGCCAGGGAGGAGGCCCGGATGCTCGCAGAGGGAGGGCAGCCTTGACCCCAACCTGGGGGAGCTTGGTCTTCTGGGCAGCTGGGCAGAGGTCAGGAGTCCAGGCAGGCCAGGGACATGGTGGCTGACCAGGTCGCTCCGCGCGAGGGGCTGGGGTCTCAAGGTCCAGCTTTCGGTCCTTGTCCCTGAGCCTACCCTTGCAGACCTTGACGATGTCATACATGTGCAGGTAGCTGGCGGCGGCCAGCACGTCCTCGACAGGCAGGCTGCGCAGGTCCAGGCGGCCCTGGTACATGAAGTCCAGCAGACGGCCGAAGGCGGGCGCCGTGACGATGTCGCCGTTGAGCCGCACCGTGTCGCGGCTGCCCGCGGGCCGGTCCCTGTAGAAGAGATGGAAGTAGACGCTGCACGCGGCCAGCACGGCGCGGTGGGCCGGGAAGCGTGCCTCGCCCACCAGCACGGTGCAGTCGCACAGGAAGCCCAGCTCGCGCTGCTGCCTCAGGCGGCCCAGCAGCCGCCCGCCGTGCTCGGGGAACTCCATGCCGCCGCCGTCATCACCTGGGCACAAACGGGACGCCCGTCAGCGCGCCTGGAGCGCCCGCGAAGCGCCCTGCCCGGCTCAGGCAGCGCGGAAAGAGCGGCGCGGAGAGCCGCGCGGAACCGCCGCCCGGAGCCGCTCTGGGCACCTGCCCCGAGCAGGAAAAACTCGATCGAAAGTAAACAGAAGCCGCTGCGCCGCGGGGGCTGGTCCCGGGGCGCGGGCAGAGGGGCCGGAGCCGCGCGGACCTGCGCGCGTCCCTGCCCGGGCGCCCCCGAACTTCACTCCCGGGCCGCCGCCTCCCGCCCGGCGCGACCCCCGACGCCCCAGTCGCTGCGCCTCCGCGCCGCCTCCAGCTGCCGCCCGGCCCGCCAGATGCCGCCGCCGCCGGCCCCATTTATGGCAGCGCGGCCGCGGGGAGCGGGCCGGCGGGCGGGGCGGGCGGAGCCGGGAGCCGCCCCCCGCGCTCACCTCCGCCGCCGAGCTCCTCTCGGTCTGCGCCTGCCCCGCGCGCCCTCCCGGGGCGGCCCCGGCGGGCACCGAGCTACGGGCAGCGCGCCCCGGCGGGGAGGGCGCGGCAACGGGAGGGCGCCGGGCGGGGCGCGCTGCAACTTGACCGTCCCGGCGCCGCCCGGCCCGCTCGGCGGAGAGCGAAACTCGGGCGGGCGCTGGAGGGGGCGGGCCGAGGCGACTTCCCGGAGCGGCGGAACCGCTGAGGTCACCCTCGCCACCCCTTCCCGGCCCGCCCCGCCTGGGTCGGCCCCTCGTGCCGACAGCGGGGGCGCTGGGGTGGGAGCGGGCTTTGGGGCGCGGCGCGGAGGCTGGGGGGTCTCTCGCGATACCTGTCGCCTCGGCCTCGGTGCCTCCCCCGTGGGGTCCCAACTGCGCTCCTCTGCAGAGACCCCTTCAGACTGCCCGCTCCCACCCAGGCCTGCGCTGGGGCAGTCACCCAAAGGCACAGCCGGACCCGGCCTCCTGCCACCTAGCAGGTCGCAGGCCCGGGGATGGGGGAGGGGCGCATGGGTGGGGTCGTAAATTTTGAGAAAAAATGACATTTTTCCTTGAACGCCTTCTTTTGAATTTAAGTTAATTCAGCTGGGACCCTCTTCCAAATACTCAAGCGGGATCTCGACCTCGGAGTCCAGACGGGGCACTCCCACCCTCTCAGCAGAGCCCAGCCCAGCGTGGACTGGGGACCTGCGCTCTGAGCTGCTGCCCGGCTCGGAGGACAGGGCACGTCCCAGCAGACCCGGCGGGGTGGGGGGAACACACGCGGTAACGGAGGGAGGTGGAAGCCCTCCAGAGCCCGGGTCAGGCTGGAAAGTGTTCAAAGAGGAGGAGACAGCCAAGAAGGGCCAGGACCGTGTCCTGGGTGGGGTGTTCCCGGAGGAGCAGCAGCATGAAGGTGTGAGAGGAGACACCTCGTTCTGGGATAAAGAAATAGGAACAGAACCACGAGTCTGGGGGTCATACTGCTAACCCTGGAGGCTTTTCCAGGGCATGACCAAAGGGGCTGCCCTTGGCCAAGCAGGTTTGAAGGCACTTCGGACCAGCGCCGGGATCATCTTCACAACGACCCCTTAACCAGATGCTCTTACTTTTATCCGTTTTTGGTAAGGGAGGTTAGGGAAGGTGCCCAGGGTCACACAACGGGCGGTCAGTCTCTCATTCTGCACCCCCCTCCCAGCAGGGAGATGGAGGATGTGGGGGCTGAGTGGGCCAGGGCTGGTGCAGTGGGCTGGGGGCAGAAAGGAGGCTTTGACCCCGGATTGGGGGGGTCTGCGGGAGGGGCTGGATTACAAGGGGTAGGTCCCTGGCCAGGTGTGTGTACAGGAGGAGTGGAGCCCACCGGAGGTATGTCTGAAGTCTGTGAGAAGGCATGCTGCATTGTTACACTAAAAAATTATTCCTTGTTTGACCGGATGTCCTGCATTTTTATGTCCTCAGTCTGGCAATTGCAGCTTGGAACCGTGGAATCACACTGCACTCACAGCCACTCGGACCGGCCGAGTGACAGCAGAGGCCTGCCTCCCTTGGATGGCCGCCCACTCTGAGGACCCTTAGGAGGCCCAGCACCCCTTCCTCTGCCCATTTAAATAATTACGTCCTTCTCCCCAGCCCCCACCAGGAATGGCTGCATTCATGTAAGTTCAAGGTGAACCCTGAGGGACTGCCCCCTTCCCCTTCCGGCCCTCCCTGGGTCAAAGCCCTGCCCCTCCCCTCCCAGCCTTGAGCTCCACCAACCCCTGACCTCTTTGAACCTTGATAACTCTCATCTGCAAAATGGGGATCTGAGTGCTTCCCAGGTCTTCGTGAAAATTAACTGCAGGGCCTGGCACTCAGAGATCTCAGGGCCTTTGCACTGCTGGTCACTCATGTTCTGGAATGTTCTCCAAAAAGCCCTTCGTAGGCTCCTGTTCATCCCTCCCTCTGCTCAACGTCACCTCCTCAGCCAGGGTGGTGTTTCCCTCCCTACCCCCGGCGGCCCATCCTTCTCTCCTGCCTGAGCCTAGAGGGTGTGCACTCGATGTCTGTTGAGTGAGTGGGCGGTGGTGGCTTCTGTGAGGGATGAGAGCTGCTTCCACCATTCCTCCAGCACTGCCTCCCACGCCTCAGCCTGAACCGAGCACCTGAGGCTGGGGAAGGGCAGTCCATGCAGTGGCTCTGGCTGACGGGCCAGCAGCTCCCCACCCAGGCTGGGGGCGTGTGCCCTGCCTGCCCTGCCTGCTTGCGGACAGAGCAAGCCTTGGGCATTTGATAGAGGTAGTGGTCAGGATGCTGCCTGCAGGAGCTGGGGTAAGATCTAGAAGGTCCAGCTAGGGACAGGCCAGAGCGGGGGAGGGGACAGTGGGAGCAACATCTGAGTTCTAGTCACTCCTGTCCCAGTGCTCTAGGATGGGCTGTCCCAGGAAGCCCATTTTGGGTCCTGGAAGCCCCACCAGCCTGCAGCCCTCAGATCCCCTCTCCACTGGCTCCGTCTCAGGCACAGGGATGACAGGAGGCTGTCACAGAGCCACAGTTGTGGTGGCACGGCGGCCATCTGGCCTGGGAGCTGCCCCAAGGCCCAGCCCTGCAGCTGCTGCTGACCGCGCAGCCCTGGGCCCTTGAGTCCTGCCTCACGGCCGGCAGCTGTGGGAGGTGACAGGGCTAGAGGCTGCTGGAGGGGACAGGTGGTACCCTCCTTGGGGCCAGGTGCAGCAGTTTTTGCTGGAAACACCTGGCCATAGTCCCTAAAGTGGCCATTCCATCGGGGTGGGGTGGGGTGTGTTCTGGAAGAGAGGGCTCTGCTTTCCCTGCAGGAAGCCAGAGGAGAGGGGCTGGCCCTGTCCTCCAGGAGACCCCAGTCTTGAGGGATGGCACAGACCTGAAAACAGGTCATGGCACCAGCTGGTCCTGGAGCATCAGGCCACAGCGGGGGGTGGGGGGTACCTGTAAGCCGGGACGTTTGGACCCCTGTGAGAATAGCCTGGGAACCAGTGCCTCTCCTGAGAGCGGGCACCACTCGCTGGCCACCCTGCCACTGCCCCTCTGGCCCTCGGCCTCCTCCTCAGGTTCCCTCCCTTCTCCATAGTGTGGCCAAGCCCAGGATGGGGGTGGCTACAGGGGACTCTTCTGGGGGAGCCATGGGCAGGTGGCCCATGGTGAAGGTTTGCTGTGAGAGTGACGGACAAACGTCCAGGCTCTGGGGTCAGGCATCCAGTCCACACGGCACAAACCGGCTGGGCCTCTGACTTGGCCCCCTTGGGGCAGGGCCCTGCCTGGGGTCACGAAGTCTGAGCTGGAACAGCTATGCTGGGGCGGGGGTGGGGGCCTTGGGCAGAGGTGCCCATGGGAGAGGCAAGAACTGGGAGTCCCCCTCCGGAGGATTGAGTGCCCCCTGTGCAAGGGGACAGAGTCCTCTGGGAGTGTCTTTCTCTTGGTCAGCCCCAGGAGGCAGGGACACAGTCCCAATTTTGGCTGCAGACTGTCCTGGGGGGCTCCGCTGGGCTGAACCTGCTTCTGTCTATGTGCCCCACACCCTGCCCCACCGCGCCCCACCCCCCATTCGGTGCCCTAGATGAGCTTTGGCTCTGGATAAAAAAACAAAATGACCGCCCCCCCCAATACTTACCAACCCCAGGAAGGTAACTCACAAGTCTTCCTCTTAGGAAAGGGTTATTAGCCCTGGGCCTTGGGTGGGGGAGGGGCAATTGGAGAAACTTCTGGCTCTAGCCCCAGAGCCACCTCCCAGGGAGGGTTTGGGGTAGGGATCACCTGCAGTGTCCCCTGAATCTGCAGGGGGATCGCATTTGCATCCCACTCAGAGGAGGCTCCTCTCTCCCAGGGCCTGTGGACAGGGTGCCTGGGGCCCATCTGCGTCCAGCAGGGAGGGTCCTGGGCTTTTTCAGCCATCACAGCCCTTCCCTTGAGTCTGACAGGACACCCCCACCCCAACAGGCAAACTCAGTTCCTCCTCTGGGTGCCTGCGTGCGGCTCAGGGTGGGATGTCAGGCCGGGTATGCCCCTCCCTTCGTCACCAGCAGAGTCCCCCCCCTCCCCCTCCCCGTGTGTGTGTAGCAGGCAGCACATGGGGGAATGACAGCTCCCCTCCCAGCATTCCCCCAGAGGGCTGCTCCGTGCTCCCGCAGGCCACTGTGCCCCAGGGGCCCACTTACACCCCGCCCCCACCGCGCCCTGGGCTGGCAGGTTGACACGGGGCGCACTCTGAAAGTCACCCTAACCTACCCTTCCCAAAGTCGGCGTAAGTCTGGGATTGTCCCAGACCGGTCTCAGGCCCATTCTACTAGGGTCACCGCTGAGCTAGGCCCAGGAGGGCAGGATCACTTTACAAAAGGGGAGACTGAGGCCAGAGAGGACGTGGCCCCGGGACGGGCAGGACGGCGGTCCGGCGGCCCCGTTAGCGGCCCAGGCCCCCAGGCCGCCCTCGCCGGCCGCGCGCTGGGGCCCGGGGCGGCGGAGGCGGATGTGGGCGGGCGGCTCGGGGCGCGGGGCGGGCGCGGGGCGGGGAGAGGGCGGGCCGGCAGCGGTGGGACAGAGCGCGGCGGCGGCCGGCCCAGCGCAGCCAGCGCGGCCGGAGGACGGGAGCAGGCGGCCGAGCACCGAGCGTGGGCCCGGGCAGCGGGCGGCGGCACGCGAGGCCCGGCCCCAGCAGCGCGTGCCCGCCGCGGCCTCCAGCCGGCCCCGCGCAGCGCCGGCCCGCGGGGATGCGGAGCGGCGGGCGCCGGAGGCCGCGGCCCGGCTAGGCCCGCGCTCGCGCCCGGACGCGGCGGTCCGGTGAGTCCCCGCCCCGCCCGGCCGATTCCCTTCCCCCGGGCCGCTTTGTTCGGGCCGGGCCCGGCCGGGCCGCGGCGCAGCCGGGCGGGAGCGGGAGCAGGAAGTGGCCGCGGCCTGGCGGGGCGGGAGGGCGCGGGCGGGCGGGCCTCGCCGGGCGCCGGGGTGCGGGCCTGGCCTTCCGCATGACCTTGGCGCGGCCGCTCCAGGCGAGGCCCGGGCTGGGAAGGGGCGCCGCCGGGCCCGGCCGGGGTTGGGGCGCTGGGCTCCCGGGCCGGCCGGTAGAGTAGGCGCTCGCTTGGGGTCGGGAGGCGGATTTGCCCCACGGCCTTCAAGTCTGTGGGAGGGACCTGGGAAGGAGACCTCATTTCCCAGGGACAGAAAGTTGTGCGCGGTGGCCGGGCGCCCGGGCTGGCCTACAAAGGACTCCAACTCTCCTGGGCCCTGAGACTGCTTCCTGTTCTGGGTGGATGTCCTGCCTGCCCATCCCAGAGGAGGGGCCTGGAGGGCAGCTGGGCTTGCCCCCCAGATTGGGCGTCCGGCGATGGCTGAGGGATTTGTCCCCAGGCGGGGTGCCACAGTAGATGGGCGTGGGCTTGGGCCTGTGCTCTGGCCACAGGCCCCCACGTTCACTCCTGGGTCCCTCGGCCTGGCTCCAGTGGCCACTCCTGACTGTTGAGCCCCCCATCCAAGCGGAGGGTGGGGTGCACTGGTGGGGGCTTGGTTCCCGCCCCCACCCCCGGCCGCATGGATGGCTCATGGACCAGTGCTCTGGAGGTGGAGGGAGGGAGCCCTCTCAGAACACAGCGTTTTCTAAAAAGTTGTGACTCAACTAACAATAGTGGCCACGGTGCGCACTGGGTGAAGGCCCCAGGGCAGAGAAGCTGTGGCATGTGGGGTTCTCTCTGTGCAGCCACCCTACGCCCAGAGCAGCTTGGGCCAGGCCCGGCGTATACGTTTCCATGCAGACGTGCACCACCCCGTGTGCGCACAGATGTATTTTTACACGCTGCTCCCGGCAGCTGTCTGACTCTGTCAGCAGCAGGCCT
This sequence comes from Avahi laniger, assembly GCA_963575035.1. Classification (NCBI taxonomy): domain Eukaryota; kingdom Metazoa; phylum Chordata; class Mammalia; order Primates; family Indriidae; genus Avahi; species Avahi laniger. Next base: position 14,905 of record CAUYSK010025092.1, on the reverse strand, counting down.
CCGGGGCTCGGATGGGGGTGGGGGATATCAGAGGTCTTTGGGTCCAGCCCTGGGCCGCTGGGCCATGCCCGCTCATTGTCACCAGAGTCCCTGTGCCTGCCGTGTGCTGGGGCTCAGAGTCCTGCACTCGGAGCCCTGACTCCACAGTGTCCCCTCCTGGCTGGCTTCCTGTCGCTGCCCGGGGGCCTGCCAGCTAACGTCAGGTACTTTTCGTCTTGGGGCAAGGTGTAACCTTCCCTGTCCTGGCACGAGACAAGGCAGTGGGGCCTTCCTGCCATTCTAAATTCAGCTTAAGACAGGCAGTGCAAAGCGACCCTCCCTGGGTGCCCAGACTGTGCCTCAGGAGGCCAGAAAGGTGGGCTGGTGGGATAGCATCACGGCCGGCCACGGAGAATCCATGTTGGGACCCATTCCACAGAAGTCCCCAGAGGTCTCTGGCCTGGACGTCCCAGAGAGGATCCTCCTCTCCTTAGGAGTACCCACCTAGAAGGGTGGAAGAGCATGCCAAGTGCTCCTTCCCGGCATGCCCAGAATTGGTGACTTGGGAACTGGGTTTTGAGGGATGCCTAGGAGTTCATCCAGCAAGGAAGAAATGAGGAGGGCCATGCAGGATCAATGGCCAAAGTGTGCTCAAGTGAGGGCTGGCTGGTGGGCCACTGCAGGGTGGGGGCTTGTACAGTGTCCCCCATTTGTTGCCTCCTGAATGCTGTAATTATGGGTCTGTCACCACCCTAAACTGAGTGCTCCTCACCGACAGGACCTGTCTGAACCTCTCTTTGTCCCCCGCGCCCAGCGCTGGGCCTGGCAAAACCAGAGGTGCCTGGTACATGTTGGCCGAATGAATAAGCCAGATTGAGCCCGGCAGGGGTGCTGTGGTTTAGGAGGAGTCTGGGGTTTCTCCCGGGGAAATTTTTAGCATCATCCTGGAGGGCTCTGGGCTCTCATTTGCGCCAGCAGCCAGGAGTCCTGGGCCTTCCTTCTTCATTCTTGAATTTCTCTGCTTTCCTGGTCTGGGGAGCAGGAAGGAGGAGCTCTGTGCCCTGCCCAGGATCCCAGCCTGTGGGTAGAAACACAGTGGACAGGGTGTCGGTCACCAGGGGTGTGGGGAGGCTGAGCCAGCCTGGGCTGCAGAAGTCGAAGGGGCTGCCTGGAGGAGGCGGCCTCAGCTGGTTCGGCAGGTGGAGGCTGGGAAGGCCTTTTGGGGATGGGAGTGACTTGTCCGAAGGCCAGGGGAGGTAGGAATGGAGAGGTGAGCAAGGCAACAGCTCCGAGAGCCTGCGGTTGGAGGGGCTCGGAGCCCAGTCTGAGGAGCAGCACCCACTGACTGGATTTTGTATCAGGCAACAGGAGTGTCTGGGGGACAGGTTGGGCAGGCTGGCAGAAGAGTGAGGGCAGGACGGGAGTCTGAGACCCTGCAGGGGGCAGGCCACATGGGAACGCAGGCGTGGGTGGAGACCCCAGGCTCACCTCGGAGACAAGAAGCTGCTCTAAGCCGGACACGGCCTCATGCTCAACTTCCTTTGCTTCTCCCAGAGGCCGTGGCCAGGCTGCTGGGCCCAGGGAGAGCCTGCCTGAGAGGGGATTGTGAGCGCTGCCTGGGCCGCTCGGCCTGCCGGAGCCCCGGGCACCATGAACGACGTGGCCGTCGTGAAGGAGGGCTGGCTGCACAAACGAGGTCAGTGCCCATGCGGCTGGGCCTGGGGACGGAGGGCACGAACAGGCCCTGTGGTCTGCCCAGGGGTCCTGGAGCTGGTGGGGCTGTGCCAGGCCTGCAGGTTTTGCTCGCTGCAGTGGCCCGGGTCTGCCGGTGTGTGTGCCCGTGCCTGCTGGGGGGGGCTGTCTTCCGGGCCTTCTGGCCTGGCCTGGGGTCAGCATCCAGCCCCACGTCCTCCCACAGCATGGAGGACACTGCTTCGTGGGGCCTCCCGGGTGGAGGGAGAGGCCCCGTGCAGGGCCGGTTGTCGGAGTGGCGGCCTTGCAGGGCCCCGTGGGTGGGGAGCCACTGCCAGCCTCCCTCCTGGCTTTCCTGGAAGGCAGTGAGGACACGGGCCGTTCCAGGGGCTGGCATGCCTGCGGCCCAGGGCACTGCCCAAGGGCTCCTGAGGGCAGGGCAGGGCTGCTTGGCTTGGCCTCATGCCTGTCTCAGGCCTGGCCTTAGGGGCTGGGGGCTCCGTACCGCCCAGGGGCCCAGCGTGGGGCACGTTTGTCTTGGAACTGCAGAGCTGGCTGGGTCTGGGCCCCCCAGCCCCCTCCTCCTCACTCAGCCCTGCAGCCCCGGGAAGAGCGTTGCCCCGGGGCCTTGGCCAGGAGCGGGTGGGATGGGCGCTGCAGCCATGGCCCTCTGCTCTAACCCTGCCACGGGCCCCCTGCCTGACCCTCCCTGCACTGCCCCGCTGCACTGCTGGGTTAGGCTTCCAGGTGCCCTGGCTGAATCACTCCCTCCTGCCCCAGGGTGCGGATTGGCCAGCCCTGCTCCCAACTTCCTCTTTCAACAGACCTGTTCCCTCCTGAAGTTCAGGTGACTCATGCCAGTGGCCCACCACTGCTCATGCATGCCCTCTAGCAATGGATCCCACATCTTGGGGGGACCCCAGACACAAGAGCGGACAGGGAGGCGTAGCAAAGTTGGTGTCACAAGATGGGGTTTTGTGGGATGAATAGGAGCTCCCCAGTAGAGCAGGCCTGGGAAGCCATAGGAGCTGGGGGAGGAGGTGAAGGAGGGACCAAGATGTGATGGGCTCATAGCAGGGGATGGAGGACGGGGTCAGCTGTGTGTTTGAGAGCTTGAATAGGCTGCAGTGGGGGGCCTGTGGTCCGTGGGGAGCCCCTCACCTGGCCTCCCCCAGGCCTCCTGTACCACCTGCCTTCTCTGCGCATCTCCTTGTTGCCCGAGGAGTCCTACCTCTGTGCCTAGAGCCCCCTCAGCCTTGCAGGGCTGTGATATCAGGGATCCCCTCCCCAGCCTGGCCTCTGCTCTCTTCTCTGTGCTGCTGTCTGCTGCCTGGGGCTGTTGCTGCTTAATCCTGGGCAAATGTTTGTTGATTGACTATTAGATTTAGGGCTAATCCAGGAGATGCCTGGGCCTCAAGACTGTCCAGGGGTGCAGGCCCCAGTTACTGGGGTATCCACTGGCCAGCTGGCCCAGGCAGGAGTACCCTCTGAGGCCAAGGCCGGAGGAGCTTCAGGTGGGGCCTGGGGACATCAGGCCCAGTGGAGCATCCGAGAGCTGAGTCTGAACCCGGATTTGGCCACCCCGTCACTGTGTATCTTTCCAGGGGAAGTTCATTGAGCTCGGGCCTTGGTTTCCCCATCTATGCTATGGGAGCGGGGGCGGGGAAAAACCTCGTGGAGTGGCCAGCATGGTTTGTGAGGGCCTGGAGTAAGGGTGCAGCTGGCATCAGCAGCCTCAACCAGGAGGGAGGGTCCTGTCCACTGCCCCAGCTCTTTCTCCTTTGCCCCAGTGTGGTGGCCGCGGGTACGAGGTGGACACGTTGCATGCCCATGGTGGCACTGGCCTCTTTTGCTGCTTGAGCAGGCGGGTGTCCCAGCTGCATGGCCTGCCCCTGCTTGCCGAGGAAAGCCTGTCCTTGAGGGCACCCCTGTTCCCCCGGGTCCCCCTGTGCGTCACAGTGGGTCCGATGCCCTGATGCCAGGGCCAGGCCCCTCCCCTCCCCTGTCCTGTGCTGGGGCCCGCAGGGCCACGTTGGGCTGAACCCGCCCCACCTCACGGTGCTCGGGCCTGGCCGGGGCGGGGGGCATTGGCTCCCATCCTTTCTTGCCACGGCAGGTGTGGGTGCTGCTCCAGGGCCTGGACCCCTCTCCTTTGCTGGGTCTCTCTGGGTCTGGCCCGGAGCCTGGAGCATGCTGGTTCTTGGCTGAGCCCCTGAGATGACAGTCCCCCCAGAGCTGCTTGGGCTGGCCACACGGGCGTGACAGTGCCTTTGGGGCCGGGTGGCATGGAGGTGAGGGGTGGGCATCTCTCATGTGAGGGGCAGGGCAGCTGCGTCAGCAGATCTCCAGCTGGGTTCCCTCCTGCCGCCCCTGGGAGATGGGCGGCTGTCTCTGCGGGGTGACCCTAGCTTTGCTGTGTGCTCTGAGCTGGAAGGTTCTGGAGCTTGGGTTCCAGCTGTACATGGGCCTGTGGCTGCGCCCAGGAAGCCTTCTGGGCCTCAGCATCCCCCTGTGTCTGGCAGGGAGCTGGGCCCTGGGAGCAGAGCTCCAGCCGCCTGGGTGGGAGCTAGTGAGGAGCTGCCGGGCAGGTGGTGCTGGCGGGGCCGGCAGGGACAGGTGGGCAGGTGTCCCAGCTGCACGATGAGCTCAGCCGTTCCCATTTCCAAAGATTTGGCCTATTACGTGAACACTGCTGATTTCCAAAGGTTGACGATCTTCTAAAAACCAACTCCGGGCCGGAATACAGTTCTCTCCGCATGCGACGGGCGATCGCTGGATTTAGATGATGCGGTGGCGGTGGCTCTGCGCTGAGGCTGCAGCCTGGGGCTCGCAGCTAGTTTGGGGTCTTCTCCACCCAAGACTTGCCGCCCTGCCGCTTGCCTGGCGCTGCCGGCTGTCGCGGCCCGCTGAGCCCAGCCCTGGGAGAGCTGCTCCGGTGCAGTCGCAGCCTGCAGGGGCCACGCCTGTCCATTCGGCCAGGCTTGCAGCTGTCCTCTTGCGTCCCTGGTCCACAGACAGGCTGGCTGGGCCAGGTCGGCCAGGGGGGCCAGGAGAGGGCAGCGGCACCCAGGGTAGAGGGGCTGTGGGCGCTTGGGAAAGGGCTGGTGCCGGCTGGCTGCAGGGCACCTGCTGGGCTTTGCTGACGAGGAGCAGGCCTGCCTTCCTCAACAGGCAGCCCCGCCCCCGGGGCGGCGACTGAGGGGAGTGGCCTGTGGTGTGGGGTCCCCTGCCCCGACTTGTGCCTGGAAGTGGGGGCGTGTAGGAGGCAGGTGTCTGAGCCTCGGTTTACATTGACCGTTGGGAGCTGTCTGGGGCCCTGTGTCCAGGGAGCTCTCAGAGGGTCCGTTCTCTGAACACCTGAGGCCTGGTGTTGCCCCCTTCCCAGGTCCATTCCTGGCACGGACCCCCCATCCAGGCCCAGGGGGGGACCCCACCACCCTTCCTGGGTTGGCCCCAGGCATCTTGGTGGGGAGTGTGGCTGTGCCCTGACCCTGATCCTCAGGGGGCTCCTGGCCCGTGTCCCCTCGCACCCCCTCTGGCCCATTCTCGAGATCCTGGACAGGCTGTTCCCAGTGGGGGAGGGTGTTCTGCCACACTGTACCACGTGGCGTTGGTGAGCTGACACAACCCTTGCCATCTAGACGGTCCTGGGGTCCCTGTGTGGGGTGGGGGCCGTGGAGGGTGCAGCCCGCTCCCCTTCCTTCCGAAGGAAGCCTTGGCTTTGCCGAGCAGACAGCGGCAGGAGGAGGCTTGTGGGGGCTCATTGGACCCACTTCCGGGAGCAGGTCTGCCGTGTGGGATGGGGCTGCTGCCACCCTGCCCTGCGGGTCAAGGGGCTCAGCAGGAAAGGAGGGAGCCTGCAGGACCATAGGGGCTGGTGGGCAAGGCCTCAGTTTCCCCGGCTGTCAGATAAGAGTCAGTTGCAGGCCACATCCAGGTGGCCTCTGTCCCTGCCGCCCACTTGGGCCCTGGGACTATCAGTGTATAGCATTGAGGGTCCTGAGTGGCCCCAGGTCAGAGCGGGTGGCCAGGCGGAGGAGGGACCGGGCCTGGGACGGCGTGGGGTAGGGAGCGTGGGAGGGCTGGTCAGGGGGGGCCTCGCCCGGCCCAACCAGTTGAGGGGACAGGGGGTGGGGGTGGAGGCTGCAGGCTGTGGCAGAGGCCGGGGAGTTCCCTGTTTTGTGAGCGCAGTGAGTTCTCTCTTCAGAAACAAATAACAAAAGAGGAAGCTGAGCGGCCTTGCCCGGGGGCCAGGGGTCACTGCTGGCCCAGCCCCGGACCCTGGGCCCATGCGCCTGGGGATTCCTGAGGGACACTCCGTGGGGTCTGGACTCCAGGGGGTTGAGGGAAGGGGAGTGAGGCTGGGGCCATGGGACTCGCCCACCTGCCGGGTGCTGGGACGGCCTCTGCCGAGCCCCCAGCCCACGGGGGGGGGCAGAGTCCACCGTGTGGAGGGAAGTTGAGGCCTGGAAAGGGACAGGGCAGACTGGGGTGAGTGGCGCCTGCCCCGGCCCGTGCCCACCGAGAGGTCTCCGCCTGCTCCCAGAGGAGCTCTCGGGACACCGACTGGGTTGCATCAGGCGGGTTCCTAGAAGAACCGTGGGAGGGCGACTGGAGGGAACTGGCTCGGGCACTGCTGGCGTCCCCTCTGCCCGGCACAGGGCCAGCACCCTGCCCTCAGGCCCTCCGGTCACTGCAGCCAGTGGCTGTCACTCTGGGCCTCTCCCGAGGCTGCCCGCAGGTGGGCAGGTATCCGCTGCTCTCACCCACTCAGTGCCCGTGCCCTGTCCCCGTCACCTGTCGGGTGGCCCCCTGAGAAGGCTCCCCCAGTCCACCCCTGGGCCCTGGGCTCCAGGGTGGTAGTTGGGCAGCCCCAGGCCAGCCCCAGGACCCACAGGCCCCACCTCTGCTGGCCCCCTCCTCCCACGGCCCCGAGGGGTGCCCCTGCCTGTCATCCTGCCCTTGGGTGCATTTTTGTTTACCCTTAGGACATATTAGCAGGCCTGTGTCAGAAACATTGGACCGAGGACGACAGGCTTTGTTGGTGATGTTACTGCCAACCCTGGGGGGTTTGCAGTAGGATCCCTGAGGTTTGGGCTTACAGACCCCCCAGCAGGCCCCAGGACTCCAGCCCCCACCTTCAGCCCCCAGTAATCTGGTGGGCCCCCCTGCCCAGAGGTGTCAGCTGGTTGTTAAGGTCTGATGTGTGCCTTTAGGGGAGTGCAGGGGGTGCCACCCAGCCTTGGCGGGCTTCTTGGAGGAGGCGGCGGCTCCCCAGGCCTGGCAGAGTGCCATCTGGCTGGTGAGTGGCCAGGTGGGCAGGAGCTGGGGTCTTCGCTCCTGCGTCCTCTGGGTGTCTGCAGGGAGTGGGGAGGGGCGGGTAGGGCTGGTGCCTCAGGACTCGTGCCCAGCGTCACTGCCCTGGCCTGGCAGGCCACGGGCCTTAGAACAAGCCTGTGCTACATTTCTACTTCCTTTCCCGAGGGTGCTGTCCCTACGCGGGACCCTCACTGACCCCATGGCCCCTGGCTTGCTTCCTCCTCCTGTCCGGGTCCCTCCCTGGCCACCTCTGTCCCGCCGGGAGCCTTGTCATCTTGCTTGCGCCGGGAGCCTTGTCATCTTGCTTGCTTGGGTCTGTCTGGGCTCTTGGCACAGAACAGAGGGCAGGAGGTGTCCCCCTCGGGAACTGTCTGGAAAACCCCCAAATGAGGTGCTGGATGTGGGCTCAACAGGGGCCTGCTGGCTTGCAGGGGCTCCGGAACCTTCTTTGTGTAGGGTGTGGCTGAGGCTGCCTCTGGTTCCCAGGGCACTGTCATCCGGGGGCCCTGTTGTCACTGGCTGGATGGGTGGCCCGGCCTGCACTGGTGCTGAGGCCGCAGTGCTGTGGGGCTGGGCACGTGGACGGGGCAGGTGAGGCGGGTGTCCCAGAGGCTGCCCCCAGAGAGAGATCGTGGGAACCGGCTGGGCGGGGGAGCCTGGGGGGCGGGGCGTGGAGAGCTGGTGGGGGCGGAGTAGCGGTGGGCGCCTTAATTGCAGGGATTCTGAGCTGGCTGGGTGGAGGGCAGGGGCAGATCCGGCGGGACTCAGGATGTAGCCTTGGGGGGCTTGGTGGTAGATTGGGTATATGGCAGGGTGGGGGTCCAGGGCCCACTTTCCTACCCCCAAGGGTGGGTGATGGGTGGTTCCGTGGAGGAGGTGGGTTTGTGGAGGACGGTTGGGTGGGTGGGACGTCCAGGCCCAGGGGTCTGTGGTGGCTGCTGCGTGGGGGAGGCCCAGCTGCCAGCAGTGCCCCGGCGACAGGAGTGCCGCAGTCAGAGGGCGTTCTGCAGCAGTGGGAAGAGCTGAGCAGTGGTGCAGGGGTCTCCGCGGTGCCCCCACGTGGCCCTGCCTCCTTCCCTGCACACCCCAGCCCTCCTGAGTATACGTGTGGGGGTTCCGGTGGCAGAACCGACCGCCTGTGAAGAGCCGATGGGGGAGTAGGCGCCTTGCTGGGGTGCCAGACCCTGGAGGCTCACTGATGAGCTGGCTCTCGGTGGCCTTGAGGGTCACCTCACCCAGGCCTCAGTTTCCCCAGGGAGCTGCTGATCACAATGGTCCCTGCCCCCCCGCCTGCCAGATGGGACAGGAGTGTGGCACGTCACCCCTGCCAGGCTGGCCGTTTGTGACCCTACAGCCCTCAGACGGCTTGTCCCCAGGGAGTGGCCGTGTGTTTCACCCACAGGCCAGGGGGCCGCCCGAGTCGGGGCAGCAGCCTTGGGCGTGTGGCCCCTCCTTCCCTACCCCCGGCCCGCACATGCCCACGGGGTTTGCGGCTTCCTGGTTGGCCTGTGGCCTGGCGGGCTGGCCCTTTGAGATGACCTGTGCCGACCTCTGCCCGCCTGTCCCGGCGCGGCGCCCTGGGCCGCCGTCAGCAGCCGCTTGCTCAATGTGCTGGAGAAGGTAAATGGGCGCTGGGCAGCTGTCGGCCACGATGGATGTGTCAGCGGCGGGGGACCACGCGGTGGCCGCTGTCAGCTGGCACCCGCTCCCCAGGCCTGCTGGGGCTCACTTTGCTGTGGAGAAACAGCTCGGTGCCGCCTGGCACCCTGCCAGCCGCTGCTGCCACCACCGCTGCCTCGGCAAAGTGTTTATCCAGCAGTTTCCCGAGAGCTGGGGACTTGGGGACGATGTTCACGGAGCTGAGGGCGGGGTGGCTGGTGGGCTGTGGCTTGGAGGGGCCCGTACACCTGGCGGCTCAGGAGGACTAGGGCCAGGCCTGGGACGTGTGGTGCCCACCCAGGCCTGGCCACAGCTGCATATCCTGGCCCCCATGTGTGCGTGGGTACTGCTTGAGGTGCCCTCACCCATGGCGTGGCCTGGGACACGTGTCTGGGGCATGGCCCTGATGGTGGTATGTGGGGCCCAGGCAGGAGAGGCCTCCTCCCAGCACCCCCACAGTTGGCCCAGGAGGGGCTGTGGGGCACAACCCTCGTTTCCTGGGGATGGGTGGGGGTGGGTGGAGTTGCTCCCCTGGTGGAGGGGACCTGGGGAGCTGTCCCTGGGGGTCCCGGGGGGACAGGGCAGCATCCTGAGGGACACACTTGGCTCCCGTGTGTGTCGGCTGAGGCCTGGTGTGGGTACATGTCAGGGGCCGTGAGTGGTGCTCAGGGCTGTCAGTTTGTGGGCCCCCCGATCGGGCTGTGCAGGTGGGTGCAGTGGGTGGGCGCCAACCCGCTCTAGGCCTGCCTGGCTGGACTCTGCTCCTGCCTCTGGCGTGGTGGTTTCCAGGGACCAGATCGGGGTGAGGACCCGAGCAGGGCCCGGGCTGCAGGTTTCCTGCCCAGGTCGTACACCGGCACCTCGGACGCGGAGGACGAAGGGAGGTCCCTGCCTGGGTGGTTTCTTCTGCTGCGGCAGCATGGGGTCTAGGAAGTGGGGCTGGGAGAGGGGGCTGGGGCTGCTGTTACTGGCTGATGGGTGTCTGTCGCTCCCACACTCCCGAGGGAACCCAGGGTGGGCAGGAGCCGGCCTATAGGCACCCACAAGGATGGCAGTGGCTGGGCCCCGGCGTCTCCTTCACATGCCCCATCCTGTGTCGTCCCCAGTCCTGGAGCAGGGAGTGGGGGCCCTGGGTCCCCTGTCGTCTGGGCTGGCTGCCTGCCCTGCGTCCTGTCTGGCCTGCACTCACTGAGATGCAAGCCCTGGTCCCGGCGGCAGTTGGTGCTGCTGGAGCCCTGGAGTGGCCGCCTGGCTGGACCTCCAGGCGGGAAAGGAAAAAAGAAGCGCGTGTGTCTCTGGAGCCTGGGCCTGGCCCCGAGGGCCCCGGGTGCGGGGCTGCCCAGAGCAGAGGCCTGCCAGGCCCCTTCTCTCACACTGCTCCCCTGCGCCTGCTGGGGCCCGGCCTTCTGGGGCATCACAGGGCATGGCCCCAATGCCTTAGTCCCCTGGGGCCTGGCACCTGTCCTGCCTCTGCCCAGAGGAGGCCTGCCCCCTCCTGCACCCCAAATCCAGCTCCCAGAACCTGCCAGGCCAGGACCTGGGGAGGGGCTCGTGGGGCGGGAGCTGCAAGGAGGCAGATGCAGGCTCGGGGCTGGCTGGGGCGGGCGGACTGCGTGTGCGGGACCGTGCGGGGGGCTGCTGGGCGCAGTGGGGGCTGGTGGCAGTTGGTGGATCGGATGGGTTCAGGGCGCTCATCAGTCTTCCCGCTCAGTTAGTGTCCCGGCGAGCGGCAGGTGGTGGGAGGGAGGCACTCCATCAGGGGCCGACAGCTCCAGACTGGCGCGCAGGCGGGTGGGCGCAAGTGGGACGGGGTGGGGGTGGGGTGGGTCTGCATACCCCTTCTCTCTGCTCCCCGCAAGCCTCCCGCCCGCCTGCTGCACCTGGAAGGCTGGGGGCTGCGGACACTTGCACGCCCAGGGGTGGTGCGAGACCCCAGGAGCTGGTGCCGGGGCCTGAGGGTGGCCAGACCACACCTGCTCGGGGGAGCCGGGTGGAAATGCTGAGGAATGGCCTTGGGGGCGGGTGCAGATCTCTGGCCCCCACCTCCTGTGCCCTCCTCCCTGAGTGTCGGTGTTGGCTGCAGGCCAGAGGCCCCCATGGGGTAGAGGTGTGGGACCCAGGGCACGGGTCTCCAGGTGTCCTGACCATGGCTCATGAAATGTGGACTCACCGGAAGGGGTGGCAGAACCTCCCCATTCCCTCGAGGGGCCCCGCCACGCTTGGGTCAGCGTCTCAGAGCCTCACAGAGGCTGGACGCCTTCCCGCTTTGCCACCTTGTTCTCCGACCGATGCCCGGGTCCTCCCTGTGCTGGGGGCCGTGCGTGTCGGTGCTGGTGTCTGGCGGAGGACACCTCGCTCAGGCTGGGGACGTGGCCCAGGGTGCATCTGGCCGCTTGGCTGCACCTCTAGGTGGGAGATGCTGCAAGAGGCCTCCGGAGCCCCTGGGGCTAACCGGCAGCCTGTCCCCACCCCTTGGACCTGCTGGGCGGGCTCCCTGGGAGAGGGGCCCCAGCATCCCTCAGTGGCCCTGGGTCGTGCAGAGCGAAGATGGGGCTGTGCAGGCCACACCCTGAGGGGCCTGGTTGGGGGGTCTGGGCAGTGGAGCTGGGGGAGAAGGGGAGGCCACGGCCCTGGAGGTGGCCATCTGTCGAGCCCCAGTGGCTCTGCCGGTACCTACAGGGCCCCGCTGCCTGCACCCAGGAACTGGGTGCAGCGAGTGGCCCCCCGAGAGCCTTCAGGGGGGCTTTGAGCTGCAGGTGCAGGTCAGCTGGTCCCACCCAGCCCACACTGAGCGGTGCTGTGGCCCGCAGAGGTCCTGAGGGTGGAGAGGGCTGGCCAGGTGCCCCAGGGGCTGCAGAAGGAAGGGTGGTGGCTGCTGCCCAGGCCCCAAGGCCTGGCCTGTGGGAACCCCAAGAGCCCTGTCCCAGCCAGATGTGCTCAGTGCGCCGGGAGGGCTGGGGCGTCGATCTCATCAAGCGGACTGGCAGGACCAGGGGTGGGTGGCCCGGTGACAGGGCAATTGCTTGTCCCCCTGCATCCCTCCAGGCACCCTCATCCAGGGTTCTGACGGGAAAACCCAGGCCCCAGAGCTCAGGGACCCCAGACCCTACCCGAGCCCCTCCCGCCCATGGTTGCCTAATTAGTAAACTCCCTGTTGTTCAAATTCCTTGCTCGACAAAATGTAAATGAAACATTTTTTTCCGGGTGTCAGTATGAAAAATGACAGTTGCTGGGATATCACAGAGCACATCTGCTCTGATCCTTAAGTGTGAACGCCCGCTTATGGCTGATGTTGCAAAACTTGAGGGAAAACATTCCCATGTACCTGGGTAACTCATGGGTGGGACGGGCCCGGCGGGCTTCCTAGGCAGTGCCCAGGGAGCGCTCTGGGTCCCTGGGTGGAGGTGCTGTCCCTGGGCTGCAGTTGCGCCAGGACAGCCACGGGGTCTCGCTCTGCGTGGCACTGACCCCTCACTGAGGACACCAGGCTCTGTTTTCTCAGCCGGAGACCGGCCGTGGTGGGCAGCCCACACACTGCCACCTGCAGCTACCACCTGGCCAGCCCTGTGTGCGTGGGGAGAGCTCTTGGCCCTGAAGCACCAGCAGTGTAGCTGGTGCCTGCTGGGGACAGAGAAGCGTGCAGATTGCCCCAGACCTCGCCCAGCCTCCTGTTAACTAATCGCGCCCCTTCCCCATATCTGGGTGCCCTGGCCTTGCAGACGCGGCTGTGGGTGGCCCTGCATGGGGGGTGGGTGCTTTGGCGTGGTGAGCCTGCCTTCTCATGGACCTGGGGACGTTTCTGCTGCTGGCCTTAAGGAACACGCCCCCACCCCCGCCTACGGTCTGGACTCAAGCTTCCTGGGCACATCTGTCCTGGCACAACCAGCTGCCAGCTGTCGGGGAGGGGAGCCCGCAGGCCGCAGCAGCCCTCACGGCCCGGTCTCGCAGGGGAGTACATCAAAACCTGGCGGCCCCGCTACTTCCTCCTGAAGAACGATGGCACCTTCATCGGCTACAAGGAGCGGCCGCAGGATGTGGACCAGCGCGAGTCTCCCCTCAACAACTTCTCCGTGGCACGTGAGTAGGCTTTGCGCCCCTGTGCCCTGGGGCCGGCAGCCTGCAGGCAGCGGGGCCAGGCTGGGCTGCCCTGGCTCCCGAGTCACGTCCTCTAGGACCACCGAGTGGCCAGCCCTGGCGGGCGAGGGTCTCCGGACTGGCCCTGAGCGGTTCCCTGGCTCCCTTGATCTGGAAGCTGGCGGGCTCAGCTGAGCAGTGACGACTCAGCCTCGGGGTAGATGGCCGACCCAGGGCCCGTCATCCGCCGGCTTCACCCACTTGGGTGGGGAGGGCAGGAGGAGCGCTTGGGGCCCGGGCGCAGGAGCCTCCGTCACCCCGGGAGAGCCAGCAGTTCTCCCTGAGCAGGCCCTCCGGGCCGCCAGACCTGTGGTGGGACCTTTGCCTCCCCCTCAGCCGGGCTGCGGGTGGGAGTCTGCCCGGACGGACGGCACATGTGGTGAGGCTCGCCCAGGATGTCGGCCGGGGCGTCCCTCAAAGCCAGATGAGCTCTGGTGCTCCTCCTGTGTGCCACTGTGGCTTTACTCCCTGCCGGTGGGGGGATAGCGTGTGTGACCCTACCCTGTGGGACAGGGACCCAGGGGTGGAGGTGGGCCGTGTGGGTGGGATGCTGGGAGTGGCGGCCCTCCCAGCCTCATCCCCATGCCCGTGCGAGGACACGGGCCTGCATGTGACGGAGTGGCTCGTTAGGGCCTCGCTGTGGGACCCCTGCCCGCGACGGGGCCGAGATCTGTGCTGGGCCGTGGTCTGGGGGCAGAGCTCGGTGCCCACCGTGGGTTGGTCCTAGGTCCCAGCCTGGCACCGCTGTCATAGGCCCTTCCTGCAGGTACCCTGCCCTCCCTGGGACCCTGGGCTCCTCCAGCTCCCCCCACCCCCTGACCCCCAGGTTCTGGTCCAGGGTCTTGAGGGAGGGTCAGCACTGGGTTGGGTGGGAGGGACTCCTGGTGCAGTGGCATCTGTCAGGCGCCTGGTGGCTCGGGCACCCATGCCCAGTGGGCCTGGTGGCCAGCAGACCCTGCCCTAGGGGCATCTAGTAGGAGGGGAAGGGCCCGGGCTGAGGGGCTTCCTGGGGGGACCTACAGGTTCCTGTGAGCCCTGAACTGCCCTCCTGGGCTCTCTGCCACAGGCCCGGCAGCAGCAGGGCAGCCTGAGAGAGGGGACCCGGGGTGAGGGGAGACCCAGGAGGCAGAGGCCCAGTCCCCTGGCAGCCACGTGGCCACGTGGGAGGTGCACTGCTGCTCGTGCCAGGCTCTCCCCGGCGCCTCCTTCGTTGGGGCTGGGGGCTTCAGGGCTCAAAGAGAAGGCTGGGCGCCCCTGTGTGCCCAGCGGCAGCCTGAGGCAGGGCCCTGCTGGGGGCGGGGAGGCAGCGCAGGAAGGAAGGAGAGGGGCCTCTCTGGAGGGGACACACGGGGTGGGTACCTGCCAGAGGGGGCTGTCCTAGCAGGGGCAGGCCGGGACTTCAAACGAGGCCATTGGTGGCCTGGAGCAGGTCCTGGGGCCAGAGCTGCCGCAGTGGGGGCTGTGCTGGGTCCTCTGTGTCTAGGGGCAGGGTGATGGGGCAGCCGGCTTGAGACCGGCCCTGGGGATGGAGCTGCATCTGCTGGGCCCCGGCGGGCTGTCCCAGAGCGCGCGGGAGGCTGGTGTGCTGGGATGAGAAGGCCCACTCGGGTGTTCCACCACCCCTGCCCACGTTGACACAGGCCGTCCTCCCCGCGAGGCTGGCCCCGAGCCCCTTCCTGGCCCCCAGGCCCAGCAGAACGCTCTCTCGCGGCCTGGCCGGGCCCCTCGTGGTTGCCAGGGCCAAGATGCTGGAATGTTGGAGGCCCCTCTGCTGGCCCCCCGCCCTCCTGCCACACATAGGCTGGGCCAGAATCCTGCCGAGAAGCCTCCTGGCTGCACCGTGTGCTCACACACCCTCTCAGGGCCCGGCATGTCCCCAGAGTCCTTCAGCTGAAGATACATGTGTTCCAGGCTTGTGTGTGCTCCAGTGTGCATGTGTGCTCCAGCTGGGTATGCCCCAGGTGTGCATATGCTCCAGGTGTGTGTGCTCCAGCTGTGTATGCCCCAGGTGTGCATATGCTCCAGGTGTGTGTGCTCCAGCTGTGTATGCCCCAGGTGTGCATATGCTCCAGGTGTGTGTGCTCCAGCTGTGTATGCCCCAGGTGTGCATATGCTCCAGGTG
>CAUYSK010025091.1:0-38372 GCA_963575035.1 Avahi laniger | reverse complement strand
CCCAGAACAGAACCCCTTGCTCCAGATGACAAGGGGATTTAGACTGGGGCCCCCTCTGCAAGTGTCTCAGCCACAGATACTTCGGGGGGATGGGATATTTCCTGCAAGCACAGTAACTAGATTTTTTTTTTTTTTTTTTTTTTAGCAGCAGTCCAATATCTCCTTGGTAAATGGTAACTAGAACTGATTCACAATGCAAGATGATGCCTGACATTGCTTCTGATTTACTTAGAATTTCTTAAACCCCCCTTGGCCTCTGTGGTGACTCTGGTCCCTTACTGAGAAATCCTTGCTGTTTTTACTGTTTTGTTGCACTTTTGGGGATGTTGAAGTTCTGCTCTTTTCTTTTCAGAAAATGTTTCTCCCTATTTACATAGTGTATTTTTAGGAAGTGAGTTAGATGGAACTCAGCTTTGGGGTTCTTCTCTCATCCCTTCCTTTCCATCATGAAAGACAGAGCAAGGTGCCCGTCAGAGTCCTCAGATCAGCGAGGCCCGTGTCAGAGAAATTTCCCAGCCACTGCGGCCAGCAGCAGTGTTGCCCTGGCAGCTACCTGTGTGTGCACTAGTGTGGCTTTCTGTGTCAGAGTCTCTGCACTCCGTGTCCTTATGAACTTCCGTCCAGCGCTGCTTCTCTACGTTCTACTCCTGAATTCTAAGCATGACTGTGGTGTGAAAAGCTAAAAGCATTCTGCTCCCAGGACTACATTTTCCTGAAAATGGACAATTGCCTTTAGAATCACACCTGTTCTTCCCGGCATCCCCTACTATCTGATGGGTGGGGAATCCTAACCCAGTCCACGTACATCCTCTCAGGAAGTGGCCGGATCTAACAAGAACTCCCACTTCTCAGTTGGGCTGAGGGCTTTGCATCAAGCCCCCATATGAATCGATTTACTGGTCAACCCCAGACAGGTGATGTTACTCTGCACCTCGGGGATCTTTATTAAGGTAATAGTGTATATAGCAATAAGAACATCTCCCTCCGAGTTGCTGTGGGAATTGAATGCATCCGCTATTAACCCCCTGACACTCATCGCTTCTCCTTTCTCTTCCCCAAACTGAGTTTTGAATCCCAGCAGTACTGAGTGACTTGAGACAGTGTCCAAGAGGGGTTGTTCCCCTCTTGAATGCTGCCTACCCTGTTGCCTCCACACACAGAGCATCTGTCCTTTCCCCAATCCTGTCCAGCCTCTTTTTCATCTCCCAAACATCTCCCAGGGAACTTCCCCTGACCGACCCTCCTCAGCACTCCACGATGACGCGCTCTCCCTCTTCTGAGTTGCCTTGAATCCCAGTTCCTGCTTTTATTACTACATTTACCGGTCAGGACTGTAGTTTGCTGTGTCAGTCCTTGAGAGCAGGATTTTGTCTCTGCGTCTCCATCACCCAGCACAGTACTCAACATTTTCAAGTATCTGTCTCATAGATGGATTCTCTAGTCACGGTAGTGATGTGCTCATTCCCACAGGCCTGTCACACAGGTCTTTAAAGTACCTTGTGTACCATAAAGTGGTAAGTTAACATGCTTTTCATTTTTGAATTGATGAGTAACTTTTAAGATAGACTAAGAAGAAAGGGGTTAGGTAATTTTTAGATGGAGACTTTGGGTTCTTTTATGGTTTTATAGACTTGACAGGAAATTAATTATCGAAAGGCATCTGTCCAGAACCCGGGCATGCTATTTCACCTTGAGCATAAATTCACAGTTGCCATCAAAAGCCCTTTGTGAAGTTCTCCCTTGATTTCTTAGGTACCAGTTATAGCCAGGTTTTCTTTTCTCACCCTGAGACATTAACCCAGTTTGAGAAGGTCTTTGAGCTAAGCAGTTCTTTGGGAAACCTCATAAGAATTTTTCGTTTTTTAAAAAAATGTCTGATTATTTCTTGGTTACTTAGCATTCCAGTTCCATTTTTCTATTATGCTGCTTTTTGCCATGCTTTTCTGAACAGGATAGCCCTTTCAACTGTCCTCTGTTGACTTTCCCTTATTAACAGCCCAATTTTGTAATTTTTACTAGGTCAGCGGGAGATTTGCCAAAACACCACAGAATCTAGCCCCATGTTTATTCTAGGTTATGGAGTGACTTTTGAATCTGTACTTATTTATTCTGCGTCCTATAATCACACACAGGAATTTCTTTCTGCTTAACTCTCCTTGACCTATTATGTTACTCACCCGCACACCCCACAGGCTACTCCAGGGGCTATTTGGAATGTGCCTATTAAAAATCTCAGGGGACATGTGCGAAATTTTATTTCATGTCTTAAAGGTGACATTTTGATATACTCGATCCACTGTATACACAGATCTTTAAATATAAAGTCAAGGTTGCATGAGCTCTTAGAAATGTTCTGGAAGGGAAATGCTGCTTTTTGTTTTAAATTGAAACATCTCAAGTGTGTTCTGTTCTGCCTGCGTTTGGTTTGGTTTGGTTAGTTTACTAGCACGACATTGGTAGTTTAGTTCCTATTTTGTACCTCATGGGTTCCAGGAATTTATCAGAGATGGAAAGGATCAGAATGAATGGGCCTAATCCAGACAAATGGACTCTTACTGATGGGAGAGTGGCAGAATGGTGAGGACCTCTAACATCCCTCACCACTTTAAACACTTTGATAGAAAAGCGAAAGAAAAATATTGTCTAAAAGCATCTTTGTTTTCAAGGCAGGCCCTCTGGGAGGAGGCATATTTGTGACCTCTAAATTTTTTGTTCTGCTCCAGGCGGCAGTCGTGGTAGTGTTCAATTTTGCCATGGTTCTGCTCATTTTTCCTGCAATTCTCAGCATGGATTTATATCGACGGGAGGACAGGAGATTGGATATTTTCTGCTGTTTTACAAGGTACATTTTCAGCTGCCACGGCCTTTATTGGTTGGGTACAGAGTGGTACTGTTACAGAAGTCTCTCAGGCTATGGACTTACGAGGAAACGTAGTTAACAAGTTTTGCACTGGTGTGATGGAGGGAGGGGAGATACTGGACAGAGGGTGCTTTCCTTGGGGAACATCTGAGTCCCTGGGCTTCTCCCCACCCCCAACTGAGCATTCTCACAACCCTTAAGGTTCTGATACACATGGTCATTTCCTCTGTCGTGAATCAATATTGGTGATTATTGGGAATGTTTCGTATCTCTGCATTA
The DNA here is from genome assembly GCA_963575035.1 of Avahi laniger. NCBI lineage: Eukaryota > Metazoa > Chordata > Mammalia > Primates > Indriidae > Avahi > Avahi laniger. The sequence continues at coordinate 35,233 of CAUYSK010025091.1, read as the reverse complement.
GAGCAGAACAAGGTTGAAAAACACCCATCTAGGAAAAGAATATAGTTCTTTGGTAGTATTTTTGTTTTGTTTTGTTTGGAATTATTTACTAAAGAGGTTAATCATCATGTAACTTGCTTCTGTAAGTCAGATTTAGGATCAGCCCTCCATCTGGCCTCCTTACTCACATCTATGTCCAGATCGAGCGGGCGATATTTGTGGAGTCCAGTGATAGGATGTTTCCTCCTAAGTCAGAGCTATGTGAGATGGGCATCATCAGTCATTGGCAAAAACAAAAGCACCGTTTTCCCTTGTTTCAGCATTACATTGCAATGCATCTCCCCTTCTTCCAGCCCCTGTGTCAGCAGAGTGATTCAGATTGAACCTCAGGCCTACACAGAGACCCACGACAACACCCGATACAGCCCCCCGCCCCCCTACAGCAGCCACAGCTTTGCCCACGAAACGCAAATTACCATGCAGTCCACCGTGCAGCTCCGCACAGAGTACGACCCCCACACGCACGTGTACTACACCACCGCTGAGCCGCGCTCGGAGATCTCTGTGCAGCCTGTCACCGTGACCCAGGACACCCTCAGCTGCCAGAGCCCCGAGAGCACCAGCTCCACAAGGGACCTGCTCTCCCAGTTCTCTGACTCCAGCCTCCACTGCCTCGAGCCCCCCTGTACCAAGTGGACACTCTCATCTTTTGCTGAAAAACACTATGCTCCTTTCCTCTTGAAACCAAAAGCCAAGGTAATCTACCACAAGTCACTGCTTCTAGTTTTCTTGTTTTTCCATTAAAAAAAAAGAAATTCATTAAAGTGTGATACATTTCAGGCCTCTAAAAGAATCGATCCATTTAGAGCTTGGGGCCATTTCAATAAGCTCATCTTCCATAGGAGTGAATCTCTGTGTAGCAAATGTTTCTATGAATTTAGATCACCTCCTTACATTTTAAACTTTTTTTTTTTTTCAAGACAGGGTCTTGCTCTGTCACCCTGGCTAGAGTGCAGTGGCGCCATCATAGCTCAGTGCAATCTCAAACACCTGGGTTCAAGCGATCCTCCTGTCTCAGCCTCCTGAGTAGCTGGGACTACAGGTGTGCATCACCATGCCCGGCTGATTTTTTCAATTTTTTTAGTAGAGACAGACTTGCTCTTGCTCAGGCTGGTCTCGAACTCCTGAGCTCAAACAACCCTCCTACCTCAGCCTCCCAGAATGCCTTACATTTTAAACATTTTTATTCTTCACGAGGTTCTTTAAAAATGTGATTACTGTGATTTTTATCTTTTTCCCTCTGGGAGAACGCTTCCTACATGCTAGATCAGGGCCAACATTAGTGATGACAAGAAGATATTAACTAAACAGCTTATCTTTGTCAAGGAAGAGTCAGTGACATTCCTTTGGGTCTGACCTAATGCCTCTTACTCTGTTCCAGGTCGTGGTGATCTTCCTTTTCCTGGGCTTACTGGGGGTCAGCCTTTATGGGACCACCCGAGTGAGAGACGGGCTGGATCTCACAGACATTGTACCTCGGGAAACCAGAGAATATGACTTTATTGCTGCACAATTCAAATACTTTTCTTTCTACAATATGTATATAGTCACCCAGAAAGCAGACTACCCGAATATCCAGCACTTACTTTACGACCTTCACAAGAGTTTCAGTAATGTGAAGTATGTCATGTTGGAAGAAAACAAACAGCTTCCCAAAATGTGGCTGCATTACTTCAGAGACTGGCTCCAAGGTAAGGCAGGCACTGCTGGGGGGCTGTCCTTTTGGTCTTTTGTGTGTTCAGCTTCTGCGAGTTCCCTTTGTTCACTTAAGTAAATGTTAGATCATAATGTAACGCTGACATGTTTCATTGATGACTTCCGAGTGATGCTTGAAATTCTCATATGGACTGTTTCTGCGGCAGCCTCCCAAATCTGGCTTTTACCTGTAAGACAATGCCAATAATTCAAATGAGTGACTCAGAAACTTCTGTAAGAATTTATGAGTATACATTAGGAAAAGGGAAAGTGTGTTATAAAGTATGGAGCCAGATGCTTCTGTTGCTCTTTGCTTTTAGATGGATGGTGGCTGTTTTGGTGACCAACTGAAATCAAAGCGTTGGTGGAATTTCTAGGCTGATCTGCCAAATTATAGCTCAGTGCACCACAAGAGTTTGGATCAGCAGTGGATATAATTCAAAATTCCATATTTTGACCATCTTTTAAAAAATTTATTTATTTCTAATTTACTTTATTTTTAGGGCAATTTTGGGTTCACAGCAAAATTGAGTGGAAGGTAGAGATTTCCCATTTTCCCTTTCCCCTCACACACGCATAGCCTCCTATACACATCTCCCGCCAGAATGGTGTGTTTGTTACAATTGGTTAACCTACATTGACACATCATTATCACTCAGAGTCTATAGTTTGCATTTGGGTTCATTTTGATCATTTTTTGATTTGGCATATGAAGTAAACTTATAAATGCTTGATCACATTTTACATTATTTCATAAATAATTGAATTCTGCTTTAAAATGCCTTTCTTGGCTTCTTAACTTGCACTTAGAAACATTTCTAGGGCTATTAGTCAACTGGAGGGAAAAAAATTGTCTACATTTGCCCCTAACTGCTAACTGACTGAGTATAAATGTATGCAATGATTCCAAGAACATCTGTTCACTGAATTCCGCGTTGACACATGCAAAGGGAAGTAGAGAATCAGGATAATTACCCAACACAATTCAAGCAAAAATGCTTTTATAGGAATGCCCAAATCATTATGGCACCCAACATTTTTTTTTTTGGCTTAGGTTATCTAAATGATTGTCTTAATTTCCCACTTAATTAGTCTTGTTTAAACACAGATTTAAGTGCCCTTTTTGGTCTTAAGTCAATACACTTGTATGTAAAGATTAAGCAGCCAATTTCCCTGTGAGTTTGCATGAGATGGTAAACAATTTGAGGTTGATTGAGGATGGTTCCACACAGTTTCTGGCTTTGACTTGTGTTACTAGGATTTTGTTCATACATGTATCCCAGATGTGATTTTTATTTTGGAGGAAGGTGAACAGAACAACATGCCATGATTATTATTTTTAATATGCTTCTGAGATGAACTTGAATTTGTTCCAGGTCTTATATTTTTACATTTAGTTTTAAAAGCAGTGGTTTTTGGATGAGTTAAAAGAATCAGACAGTGGAGAGAGTCCCTGCTTTCCATTTTTTGACCCATTGGCCAAAGACATGCAAATAACTTGCGACAAATGACAAAGAGATCCGCTGTGCACTGCCAGCATCCGAGCAGAGCAGGGTTAGTGTAGAATGCATTTCAGTGTCTTCAGCCATTCCTTCAGATGCTCAATATGGCGTGTTAGGCAGGGTTGGGGAAGGGGGCAAAGGAATATTGTCTCTAGGCAATGCAGACCATTACCCTTTTTATAGAGTATCATAGATTATCTCTATACTTTGTTTCCTTTACCAGTGTAAAGCAGCAGGACTTGAGAATCCTTTTTTGAGACAGGGTCTTCTTGCTTTGTTGCCCAGGCTAGAGGAGTACAGTGGCATCATTATAGCTCACTGCAACCTCAGACTCCTGGGCTCAAGCAATCTTCCTGCCTCCCAAATAGCTGGGGATTACAGGTGTGCGTCACCACACCCAGCTAATTTTTCATGGCGGGAGCCTCATTGGTTTTTAATGGACTTACCATTAAAACCATGTCATCACATTGGTCTTTATCAGCATTCCAGTAGTTCGTTTTTGTTTTTTTCTTTTACTGATAAAAACATATAATAGTTGATTCAGAAATTATCCCACATATTACATCTTAAAATATACATGCAGATGAGGTAAAGTTAGCAAACCTGATGCACAGGTCCAAGTGGTATTCCTTTTTATTTCATACCAAATTATGCAAATAAAATTTTGATTAACATTTTCTTTTTAGGGTCCCATATCTGAAGAAAAATTGGTAATTGGGACAATTCCTTTAGCCCAGAACTTTACACTAGAAAATAATTTTTAGTACAAAATATTTATAAGAAGTACTAACTAAAATTTTAAGGTTTTGCCATAAAATAAATGAAAATGTTGCAAATTTCTGCAGTGTGTATGTGTCAGAATATAAACTGTTGGCCAAGAGGCAGCAGAAGCACATCTGTGTTCCTTGATTTGTGTCCAGAGTCATATATTGTCCATGCACTTAGGCCAGCCCAGTGTCACTTGAGGTTTTTGGTAACGAGTCAGAAAATATTATACTAATCATGAAAGGACTTCTACATAAAATAGATGACTGTTTCTTGTTCATCTTTGAGCCCCCAGTAGAGTGGCACCTAAGAGACTAGCGGGTAGGCGGGTAATGAGTTGAATTGCCTGCAGGGTTGACCTCCCCATATCTGATCTTTCTTTGTTTCACCCTAGGGTGTCTCAACAAATATCTTAAAACTGCCTTCAGTTGTTGGGGCACCCTTGCTCCCCTACTGTGCTACCAGTTGTTGGTACCGAAGTTAAGTCTGCTAATCCTATTCATGCCTTCAACAAACACTTCTTAGGCACCAGGGTGTGTTCGGGGCAGTTCGGAGCAGTGAGTGGTTCCAGCTGATTCTGGAACCGTTGAGTTTAGGCTTAGCTCCAACACTGACCTGCTGGGTGGCCTTGGTCAAGTACTTCACCTTTCCAAGCCTCAGTATCTCCACCTCTAAAGTGGGAGTGGGTACTGTCTCATGAGGTGGTTGTTAGACTTACACAAGGGCTGATGGGTGTGAAACTAGAAGAGCCCAGTGTTCACTAAGCGTGGGCTGCTCTTGGGAATTCACTGTCAGGAGGGAGAGGGTTAAAGTCCGCTCTGTGTCACGAAGTGATGGAAATTCTGTTGTGGGGAGGAAAACAGACCAGGCCTCCCTTTTGCGGGGCAGAGGGGGAGCGGTTGTTTTTCCTCTCCTGTTTATTTTTTTCAAAAACAGAAAAAAAGCGCTTTTGGTAATAAAATAACATCTGTTCAATACGGCTTGCGTGCACGCCTTGCTGTGAAAAGCAGGCTGAGAGTTGGGAGTGCAGCCGACCCGGTGGTCTCTCCCTGCCCTGCCTCCCTTCTCCCACCCCATCGTGCGGGGTGAGGCGACCACCAAGCCCACCATCCTCATCCCCAAATTGTTCGTATAACCAGCAGTGTTGGAAGGAGGATTTAGTTTTTAAAAAAAGAGAGAAGGGGCCTATGATCCACCTCCACCGCCCCCCAACTTCACACCCCACGAGCTCAACCATTCTGCGCACTAACACAACCAGGTTTTTTTTGGGGGGGTCTTTGAAGTCATCCAAGGCGTGTCCTGAAATGAAATAAGCCCTTCTCCCTTCTTACCAGCCGTGTCTAACCCATGCATGTACAGCTTGCTCAAAGGCTGCGGTTTCCTGAGCTGCCGGGGCTTGGGAGTTCTACTTGGGAGGTGACTGAGAGGAGAGGGGGTGGGGGCCTCCTCGCAGAGTGCACGCCAGCCAGCGCTCAGACCCTAAGGCCGGGTCACCAGGGCCCTGTTTTCTCTTCCAACACGCTTATCTCTTTACAGCTGCAGCCAAACCGGCAGGTCCGTAATGATGGTTTTGATTACAGAGGCCAAGCGCAGCTGTGTGTGGTGGGCCGGTGGGCGCGCCCATCCCCCAGGCCCCGAGCACGCCTTCCTTCCCCCCCCCCCCCCGCCCCGCCCCTGCTTGCGGTTTGTCATCTGTTCTCACAGAGCCTCCTTGTATTGGCCTGTGGCTTCCTGTTCTCAATCGGATCCAAATTTACCCTGTGAGGTATTTCCCCACGAGTCCACACGAGATCCTTCCCTTCCTTCCCCCCATGCCCCTCTCCTGAGGAAGGGTGGCGAAGAGGAAGAGAACAGGCGAGAGTGAATAGGTGTTGGCTGTGATCTTTACACAACCTGGCAGCGGATCCCACAGCTTGTATTAGCTCCACAAGTCGAACAGATGGAACAAATTGACAGAATCGTGTTCACTCACCCTGGGCTCCAGAAGCAGCTGAGTTGCTGTTTGAAGTTGGGAGTTTGAATGTGTTTTTCCCCCTCCGAGTGGAATTCCTGGTTATATCGAAGAACCCATGCTTGGCACCCTGTGTGGCACGAAACGGTTAACGAACCTGGTGTGTGTCTTTCTCTCGCTCTCTCTTGCTTTCTTTTGGAATAGTCATGGGAGAAAAGAAGAGGAATTAATTTTTTCAAGGTAAAATATGTATCCTTGTTTCCTAGAAACAAACATCTCCCTGTTGCCCTTTGGAGCAGTGATTATTAGCAACCTTGCAGTTCATTCATGAAAAACCTGATGTTACCGGTTGGAGTGGAAGTAGAATACAGTGTTTTGGGTTCATGTCCATCATTCCTCCATCCTGCTCCCGGTCCTCAGCCCACCCCATTAGGACCAGGGTCATTCTAGTTAAAAGTTATAATGTGTTACACACGTTTGCCTTTTCTAGGACTTCAGGATGCATTTGACAGTGACTGGGAGACTGGGAAAATCATGCCAAACAATTACAAAAATGGATCAGATGATGGGGTCCTTGCCTACAAACTCCTGGTGCAGACTGGCAGCGGCGATAAGCCCATCGACATCAGTCAGGTACTCCATGGGGGTTCCAGGGCGCAGTTGAGCAGGGCTGCGGGGCAGCTGCCCTGCCAAAAACTGGTTGACAGCATGCCGTCCCAACCTGTGCTCTCCGGAGGCCTGAGGCCATTAGCAGCTGGCAGAAAGAGTATTGAGTTGGCTCTGATTCACCTCATTCCACCCACTCATTGTGTGACCTCAGACAAGCCAGTGAGCTTCACCGTCCTAGTCTGTCAGGTGGGGACAGCTGTGTTACCTGCCTCTAGTACAATTGTCAGAATAAAGGGCAGTCCAGACAACGCGGGCTCTTTCAGATGGGAGAAATGCTGTCTTGTTCTTCCTCCAAAATCTAGTCCTTGTCCCCATGTTGGTCTTGGCTGTATTAAAACATGGAAAGGAGCCGGGCGCGGTGGCTCACGCCTGTAATCCTAGCACTCTGGGAGGCTGAGGCAGGAGGATCGCTTGAGCCAGGAGTCTGAGGTTGCTGTGAGCTAGGATGACACCACGGCACTCACTCTAGCCCGGGCAACACAGTGAGACTCTGTCTCAAAAAAAAAAACAAAAAAAAAAACACCACAAACATGGAAAGGTGGATTTGTTGGGTAGCAGTTGTTTAGATGAGCAGAACAGAATCTGGGGCAGGTGGATATGGGTTAGGAGGTTGGAGAGGTTACTAGAATGATGGGAGGAATTGTTGCATTTCATTTCGCTCACTCTGTCCTGAGCGAAGCAAATGGAAATGAAGATCCTTGCAATCCAAGTGGACTCACCGTTCTCACTCTCCTACTTAAGAGGAGCTGTTTCTGTTTGGCAATTGTGTTCTCCAACTGCATTTGCACCTTCTTGGAGAGGCTGGGATTCCAACATATCCCTTTTGACTCCTCAGGCGTGTTCAGGAGTGTGCTGGACTCTTCAGCTTTCAAATGAGTCCCACCCTCGTGCCTTCAGCTTCCGCAGAGCCTCTTCCCTCGCTCTGTGTAGCCTGCTTGCTGTACCTTCAGGCAGAAAACCGTCATGCTAATGATCTTCTCAGCAGCTCTGTTTATTGTCTCCCATTTTTTGCTGGCATTAAAGGTGACAGATTTACAAAGTACATTGTTCAGAGTTATTACGGAGTGTGAAACTCGTTGCTTTATAGCGACATGCAGCAGGCTGTCAGTCTGACAAGGGCGTGGGTAGAGGAGTCTGCCTGAGGGATGGCAGGGAGATGCCCGAGGAGCTGAGCTGGCTTGAGGGAGCGCAGGGACTCCATGGGACGAATGTGACTGGGCCAGGCCCCCAGATACCATTTCCTCCACCTGGGAGGGAGGAAAGTGTGCTGCGTGCATGGAGGCCGTGAGCTGCTCTATGTAATTCCAGAGACGGTTTGAAGACATACAGTTGTTACATATCCTGTGGATTAATTGAATCCAGATCCCTGAAACCTAGTTCTCTCACTCTCCTCCATGCTTTCTTCCTTTGCTCTTTCTCTATTAACTACCGTCACTGGTGTTTTTCATTTATTTTTTAAAAAAAAAAAACAAAAGTAAGGAACGAGGCCTGAATCTAAAATAGACAGGAAGCACAATTTTTCTATGTGTATAAAATATATGTACACACACTTAATCTCACAGTATTTTTCACCTAAGCGAAGCCCCTAAGATCTACCATAGAGGGAACACACTTGGCCATGCAGAGGGCCCAGCGCACTGAGTATGACCACCTCTTAGAACTGAGATTGCCTGGAAAGGCCGCGGGTATGCACTACTCTCTTCCACTTTCTTGCATTGGGCATTTTTTGAAAACACAGGTCATAGGAGGCTAGTGTTAGCAAAATTTATACAGATGTTGTTTTATTTTTATAGCTCTCCTCCATTTACTGGGTGGCATTTCCTTCAGTGTTAACAACAGAGGTTAACTGCACACAGACGTGTATGGGGATTCTTGCCAGGTTTTTTTTCCTCCTTCTCCTCCTATAAATATGTTTCTCCAGATTGTTCATTCTCTGCCTTGGCTGCAGACAGTCTTTTAGCATTCAGATTTAATTGGTTCAGCCAATTCCTGGGCCATCTGCAGAACTGCGTGTTTGTTATAAACACACTGATGATTGCATCCTCCGATAAGTACGCTTTGAAAGAAATCAAAGGTGTTCTGATGGGATTTTCAACACTTTCAAACAGTGGGCATTCTATTCTTTGTTGTAAATGCTGGTGCAAAGCTCCACTTCTGCTCTCTGTAGGCAGAAGTGTGTTTACCCCCGGCCCCATTCTCAAAAGCCTCTGTTCTCCCATTTTTGTAGTTGACTAAACAGCGTCTGGTGGATGCAGATGGCATCATTAATCCCAGCGCTTTCTACGTCTACCTGACGGCCTGGGTCAGCAATGACCCCGTGGCTTACGCTGCCTCCCAGGCCAACATCCGGCCTCACCGGCCTGAATGGGTCCACGACAAAGCCGACTACATGCCAGAAACAAGGCTGAGAAGTAAGTAGCACTCCGTCCACTTACCCTGTTTCTTCAAAGCTCAGCAATAGCCCTCGTCCCTTGACGCTACCCAGGGTTCAAAAGTGTAAACAGAACAATATATTTCTTTTAGTTTAAAACTCTGGGAGACAGATGAGGATGTGTAATGGAATACAACCCCGTGCTCTATCACGTTGAGAAATAAGACTCTCTAATCTCCGTTTGTAGCTTTACTCTAAGACGTTCATCAGGCATTTCTCTTGAATGCCAGCTGTTCCATGTGAAAGTCGGGGACGCCTCCAGGTTGAGTGTTATTTTACTATTGCAGAGTTTTATCGCTGGGGATTATATGTTTATCTTAACTTTGTCAACTCTGGTGTTGAAGGGAATTTTGGCACGTTGGGTCATTCCCATAAGCCACCAAGCACCTGTACTCTGTCAAAGCTGTTTAAACCGGAGCAGAAAAGTCTGTATACAACAGTGTCCTCTTCCTTTCACCTCTCAGCCCGGAGTTTGAAAGGTGGTTCTGTGTGGATTTCATTTGCATTTATGTTAGAGATATTAGTGGCTTATGCATTGGATATCAGGGCGAGGGAGGACGTGAGAAAGAAGACGGGTCCCCTCGCAAACATGGCTGGAGAGCTAGCGAGTTGTGCTTCCCTGGATCTAAACCCCAGAGCCCTGTGGCAAGCAGCCAAGGCTTGTCTTAATGAAAATTTATAGTTGAGATTATAATAGGGCAAATCATGTTTAGCAAGTCAACTGAATGACCCCAAAGGGTCTGGAACACACAACGGCAGTAACTAAATGCTTGTTGTGTGAGGATTTCTTCCCCTGTTGCTGAAGACTTAGCATTGCATTAGAAAAGAAGCATAGAAGGTTTAAATTTGTTCGATCACTAAAAGGATAAGTTAAGCATTTTTCTCAGGAAAGCACCACTCTGGCGTTATTTTGCTCTCGGAAGTGATTGAATTAAACAGTTCGAACTTAGCATTTTCATGTGTGTCACTAGAACAAAAAATGTTCCAAAAATTTAAGCCTGGAGTTGTTTAGACACCCCCCCCCCCTCGCTGCCCTTTAGAAAGAGTGGCTGCTTCTGGAAGATTAAAATCAAAGGTTAAAAAATACACAGATCTTAGGCTTCTTCCCTGCCAAAGGTTGATTATTGTGTAAAGTGTTTTAAACCAAATATGAAAATTGTAAAGACCCAGAGACTGTCATCAGCAATTGCTTTTCCTTTGTGTTAAAAGAAGTGCAGCCAGTAAGCTTCCTTGCAAGGAGCCCCTCCACCCTGGCCCCTCTGTTAACGTGTGGCCTTCTCTGTCCAGTCCCGGCAGCAGAGCCCATCGAATACGCTCAGTTCCCATTCTACCTCAACGGCTTGCGAGACACTGCAGACTTTGTGGAAGCGATCGAAAAAGTAAGAACCATCTGCAACAACTACACGAGCCTGGGGCTCTCCAGCTACCCCAACGGCTACCCCTTCCTCTTCTGGGAGCAGTACATCGGCCTCCGCCACTGGCTGCTGCTGTCCATCAGTGTGGTGTTGGCCTGCACGTTTCTCGTGTGCGCTGTCTTCCTTCTGAACCCCTGGACGGCCGGGATCATTGTGAGTTTATTATAAGGGTCTTTGTGGAAGTCACATTCCTTTCAGCATAGCTCTTTCTGCAGCCGGGAAGTTTTGTTTATGTCTGGGCCTCTGGAGGAAGGTATAGATTGCATCATCCATAATATATTTATTCTACTTGAGGTGGTGAGGTTCATGGTTAAGGTAGAGCCTCTAATGGCCTTAATCTTATGTGCCCTCTCCTACAGCTTTAAGATTTTTCTGTAAAGATAGGAGACTTTTTAAAACTCACTTTCCATCACAGCTCTGAGTGTTTATTAAATAAAAACACTCAAAGCATAACTAACTTTTTTAAATTCAAAAGTGTCATTTGGTGACCTCATCTCAGACCTAATAATACACAGAAGGGTCTTCTATATTTAACCAAGAGGGATAATTACAGAAGTTAGGACAGCGATATATGGAGAAAATGATTTTAGGGGGGGGTGTTGTGTATTTTAACTCCTGGGGAGAGAATGATAAACTAATACTACTAACCTGGTTTTTGGGATCCATTCTCCAAAATACTCTCAGATTTGAAATAAGTTTCACGTCGAGTCTAATAAAACCATGGCAGTGTTTAAATTCTGTGAGCTGTGGTGTAGCCTTTAAAATGCCAAAATTATAAAAACAGAGACCAGGCTTTGTTTCTGCGCTGTGAGTCTGTACAGCAGGTATGCTGGAAGGTAAATGTTTAGTCTGTGGGAGTTTTCGTGGCACTTAGCGATCGACATCGTCCACCACTCCATACTCCTCCCCTCCCACCCACTGCCCCTGCCCACTGCCTCAGGAGAAAGAGCATTTTTCTCCTTCTCTTCCATCTGTGTAAAGTTTGTTGTTTTATTTGTATTTTCTCCCCTTTGGCCCAAGGACCTCCAAAGTCTCCCCCACAGATTTACTTTCCATTTCCCCCCCAGATTTTTTTACAAGGAAGATGAAAGGCAAAGAGAAGCTTTTTCTTGGATTTAACAGGTTTGCTTTGTCTACCTGCTTCTCTCCAAAGTGCAGGGCCCTGTAACCTGACCCACTTAACTGGCTGATCTTCACTCAGATCATGTTCACTCAGCCCACGGGCTCCCCAACAAAACCCAAACCCGCTTTTACCTCCGAGAACTTGTATTCACCACATCCTATCAGCTTTCTTGAGGATGCAGGCCAAGCCAACCAGAAACTCAGTGATGAGTCAGTGGATGGTCTCTGATGGTTAAGATCAAACATAAGGAAAGGTCTTATTTTAAACTACACGAAATTTGTAGCCACATGACGAGTCCATGATTGTTGAATTCTATGTAGATTGCCCTGGTGGGGCAGGTAGGAATTGTTTTGCTTTCTAGAGCAGGCATAGTGGGAAACCAATTTGCATTAGAATGCTAAACTCTGCCTTTATGTACTCCGAAGTCCCCCTCCCCAGCAGGAAGCTGAATTGGGAAGTAAAGTTAAAGCAAGTTAGGAGATTCATTGTATTTGGGTCACAGATGTTTCTCCGCTGTCGATGTGAAAGGAGGCCACCTAGAACTTTAACAGCCTCCCCCATTTACAACGCCAAAAGCTGCCGTGCCCTGTCCCTCATGGCTGTGTGCCTTCTTCCAGGTGATGGTCCTGGCCTTGATGACCGTCGAGCTCTTCGGCATGATGGGCCTCATTGGCATCAAGCTGAGTGCCGTGCCTGTGGTCATCCTCATCGCCTCTGTCGGCATCGGCGTGGAATTCACCGTTCACGTTGCCTTGGTATGGGAGACGTTCTAAGCCAAAACTTTCTGAAAGAGCGACTTGTTCCCTTTTAGCTCTTTTATTCTTCGTGGGCACCTTTGAATTCTCCCCAGGCATCGTGGTGGAAAGGCTTCTAGGGTGCCGGAGTTACCTGGGAGTGGCTGAAATTTTTCTAGATTCCTTTCCAGTCAGGAGGAGAGTGTGGAACTTAAATGTTAGCTGGGCCCTCTCAGCTGTAGGCAGAGCCAGGGTGTTAGAGCAGGCCGGGGAGGGTCCCGCTCCTCCCGTGTTGACTGTCCTTACCGTCACCACAGATCCTGGGGTGGTCAGCAGTGTTCCCAAGACAGATCGTGTGTGCGCGTTGGCACACGTACACACAATTTTAAAAACAACAGTAATAAAATGGGGATAAAAGGAGACCACACTCATTGTGGCATGGTGGAGAAGGCATAATTGAGGGTGAGGTGAGCTGGCAGCTGAGGAAATACCCTCAGGCCTATGAGTGAAGGCTCCAGTGTGCAGCCTGGAAGAGCTGGCTCTTCCCCCGGAGCCCACCCGGCTCCTCGGACCTCCCAGCCTCTGCATTCGTGACGGCAGAAAGTAATAGAACCAGCGTTGCTTTCAACAGGAATTGTTTTCCCCTCTCTCTTTCTATACCTGGTCCTGTGAACACTTTGTTGGAGGAAATTTAACTTCAGGAGGAGTCTCTAATCTAAGAGACAAATCCATTGTATACATTTATCAAAGGCTCATCGAAAAACCTCATAGCTGTGTGTAAATTATGTTCCATCTGCAGATGTGCTTGTGGCCTAAGTACTTGGCATTGTCAGTATGCATTTGATAAATATTTATTGACTGAATAAATACTGATGTTTAGGATACCCTAGCTAGGAGACTTAGCATTGGACTTAGACCAAATTGCTTTCGTAATCTCTAGCATTGATTTCTCTTCAGGCCCAACACATGGCGTATGCATGTCTACACAGATGCTGCTGCTTTGTGCCTTCTGCAGTCTCAGGGCTATTGTTTGCAACGTTTGTGTTTCAGAGGGAATGTTTTGCGGAAGTTATCCCATTTTTTTCCCCAGTGTACAATAAAGAGTTGATAACATGGAAATAGTATTCTCTAAATTTTGAGCGTGCTCAAATTATTTTCTTCCACAAGCTGGGAGGAGGCAGAGGATTTTTTTGTTTGTTTGTTTAAAGATGAGCACACCATCCTAGATTTTAGAAAACCCGTAATTTCAATACTATTTCTTCAAAAAGAAGAATTTGCATGTGAGTTAAGAATCGACAAGCCGTGATACAAATGAAAGTCACCTTTTTTGGTAGCTAGCATGGCAAACAAGGGTGTCCTAGAACAGATTTTTACCTTGGAAATGCTAACCACAATCTTTAAATTGTAGCTCTTCTAGTCTGAGTCTTTTTCAAGAGCACTATCCACAGGATGTGGTATTCTTATCCAATATGTGAAATTATATTTAAGGTAGGCAGTCATTGCTCTTACAGGGTTTGTGAAATGAGGGCATAAGGTTGGTAAAGAAGCCTCTGCTTCCATGAAAGTCTTTAAGAAGTCGATGGGTTCCTGTTCACCTGCTGTTTCAGTAACATAGAAGCTACATTCAGTAGGGTAGACACAGCTTGCCCCCTATAGCCCCATGGTCTGAATACAGCACAGAGCAACATGGTTCCAAATCATCTTGGTGATTTCTCCCAAGAGCAAAAAGCAACTCTTCATTTATTAAGAATGGCCATTCCTGTCCTTCCACAGGGTAGATAAGGGATAGGAACGTACCCCGCAAAGGCTCCCGGCCCTCTCCTCTCAGCATATCCCAGAGCAGCCTAGACTTTCAAGCAGAGAGAGAATTTGTTGCTGGCCCAGCCCTCCCTGCTGGGTCACACTCTCAAACCAACAGTCTGATAAACCAGAACTTGTTCTACAAAGTTCCCATTTGGTATCAACAGCCTTCTGGCCTGGAAGAGCTTTAGGAATGCAACAGAGACAGAGATATATCCATATAGAATTGGAATGGCCTTGATTTGAATTTACAGTTCTGTGTTTTTCTTACGATACCTCTGTAGTGCTTAGAGGTACTACTAACACATGGGTTTGAAACAGTGGAAGAAGTCTCACTTCAGCGTAATTGCGAGGAAGTCTATTTCAACACCTGGTTGCTTCTGACAAGAAGCTGAGCCCTTTCAGAAGCGTTCGACTATCAAAACATTAGCCAGAATGCTGTTGCTGTCGCAGCTAGAGGTCTCCCATCCAAACGGTGTGGGATAATTGGGGGGCGGGGCAGGAGGGGACTTAAGGGCAAGTAGCAGTGAAAAGACGGGAACATTTCTGCTCATTTTTGTATAGTTTTGGTTTTGCTTTGTTCAAGATTTATATCAACACCAAATATAACCCAATACCATGAACAGTTCATATTAGTATAAGCCTAGATGTAACTTGTTGACCTCTCCTGATTAAACATTCCAGTAGCTAAACAGTAAGATGGAAGGAGTTCTGGAGAGGCAGATTAAAGCAGCTTGCAGCATTTAAGACAAAGCTGACAGTTTACCGTATGAAGTCCAGGTTCTGATGACGTGAACTTTCTCGTTGCACAGGCCTTTCTAACGGCCATTGGCGATAAGAACCGCAGGGCCGTGCTTGCCCTAGAGCACATGTTTGCACCCGTCCTGGACGGTGCTGTGTCCACTCTGCTGGGAGTGCTGATGCTAGCAGGCTCTGAGTTTGACTTCATTGTCAGGTAAGCAGGAGTGTAAAACCATCGTCATTAGCTCGTGTGGTCTTTGTCGCTTTCTGTATCTGGTAGATTGCAACATCTCTTCATCGTGACTCTACTTTCTTTTGAATTTATTAATTCAGCGATGGGCTGAGAAGTAATAAAGACAAGCTCTCTTCTAGAGCTATCTTGGGGAATAGCTTGAAGACAAAAGATGGAAGGTTTGGGGCTAGCAACAAAGGCAGCTCCACAGCTTAAGGCCGAAGGACCACCGAATATCCCAGTTATTCGTGTCTCAGGTTAGAAATACCTGCAGAAAGAGATGACTACCATTTCCATTAATTGTCTAAATTTGACCTTTGCTATATGTCTTTCAAAACTGTAGAGAGGAAAACTTACAAACACTTAAAATTGTCACATAGACTTTATTCCTTTAAGAAGTGAAGATAATGTGCCAAGATTTCATATTCAAGTTCCCACAAAGAATTAGGAAACATTTAGCATTTGACTTGGGTGTCAAATGTTAGAAATCCAAGCCTGGTTTGGATACTTCTCTTTGGATCTCAAGGCAAGCCATTTCTGGTTGATTTAATTAAGAATATGACTTTGTGAGGTATAAAAGGAGAGTGAGTTTTCCTTTTGAAAAGAATTTGAGAACTGCAGAGAAAGAAACCATTTTCTTCTCTGAATAGCCTTGGTGGCTCTGTGAGGTAGCTGCTCTTGGATGTAATGCTGCTTTGTGGAGAGGCGAGGCCAGAATCATCAATAAGTCAAAGATAGTTCAGAATTAGAACCACGAAGGCAGAGAACCAAATGTGAGAAGGATTGGTTTGTTTTGGTTGCTTCAGTCTAGAGAGATCATCTAAGGCTTTCCGTGTGCTCATGTGTGCATAGGAGGGATGGGAGCCTCTCGTTTTCAAGTAAAAAGAAGAGGACTTCAACGGGAAGTTTATTTATTGCAGAAAAAGGTGAATCCATTGGTCAGTCTGTAGCATAGCCCATTGGGCAAATCAGCACCATGGGGATTCTGCCTTCCTAGAGTTTGGGCCAGAGTCTGCTTGCTGTGGTTTTGGTGTAGGGTTGAACGAAGAGGTGCAATCACTGTAGACTGGGACTCCCTAAACAGGACCGTGCTCACGAGTCATCTGAGGCTCTTTCTCCATGCTGGTTGGATTTCAGGGACGGGTCACAGGCGGAAGGCAGACTGCATCTCTGACCAGCTCCCAGGCCACGTCCATGCCAATACCAAATGGTGGCCTAATGTAGTTAAAAATTTTGGTCTGTTTTGTTCTAATCTCTTAATTTGATTTTGAATTTTCCCTTAATTTCTTAGTATTCACTTATTCACTCATTAGTATTGTCTCTTTATGCTATAAAAGCCCCAATGTCAAATAGTTTCTTTTGCATATTTACTTTCTCATTCAACACAAATGTAGTGAGTACCCCATAAGTGCCATTTTGTGCAATAGCAAATAACACAGACCCCATACATACCCCTCTGTGTAGCTTAAGGTGTTTGAGGAGAGAGACAAGTTCACAGGCAACTCTAAACCAGGGAAAACAGAGTTTGCTGAGATCCTGTGGATGGGATGAGAATCTAACTCAGCCTTATGGGGGATGCTAAGTGAGCCCGAATTGGAATACCCTGCTGGGAACCTACAGGGCAGAATCCCAGCTCTCTCATCTAACCCGTGGCTGCTTGTTCCTTCCCAGAGATATCAGGGTTCCTGTTTCAAGCACTTAAAAGGGCTTCCCATTTTCTAGAACTGGATGGATTAACCTGATAAAGCCCTCACTGAGGTCGAATAAATGAGCAGACGTTGTATACACTAAGCTGTCAGAAATCTAATTGGTCTGTTTATGCTTTAGCTAGATGGATGGGATGCAAATGTCTTAATGCCTGCAGCTGATATATGCCTCAGCTGAAAGTTCCAGCAGTTTACATTAGAGCAAGACATTGGCTGCTAGGTTTTCTTACTAATGCAGCTCAGAAGTTTCTAATGTTTACAATAGCTGCAAGGTATTTGTATTTTTATAGGGATTCTCTCTCCTTTCATCTGATGTCAAAACATAGACATGGCAGAGTTGGGTGCCTGTTCCATTTTATGAACCACAGGACCATTAAAAGATAGATATCTTGCACTCCCTCTTCCCAGAACATCCTGAGCCTCTCCCCCACTTCCATCAAAGTTGCCCTAGAAATCATTAGTTCCAGAAATGCATCCTTTGGGTGGAGTCTGCACCCTCCAACTGTGTGGAGTGTCTGCCAGAGGATGTCCCTGGCTGACGGGTCTACCTTGGTATTTGTGAAGGATCCCAGACCTTAGCCCTCAGTGGTGGGAAAGCAGAACTACTTGTGCACTCTCCTCTTCTGCCATGGTGCTGCGGCCTTTATGTTTGAATTGGCTGACGCAAAACAAGAGTATTCAGAGATGCTAAATTGTTCAACAAAAGATTGGCCGGCAGAGCAGCCGGCCATTGTGGAGCGCCCTCGCCCAGCACAATGCCCCCGCTCCCACAGAATGGGCAGCATTTTCTTTGCAGAAAGCTGGTTCCTGTGTTCTAAAAAGGTTGCAATTGGAGCTATTTGGTAAAACTGGAACTCACAGAATTCTAGGCAGAAAGTTGTGATTAATGAAAGCCCAGGGAAAGCCTTACCTGATACGCTGGAGACTTAATTAGAGATTCTGCCGTAAGATGCAGAAGCATTTCACAGTGGATTAGCTGCCTGCAGAAGTGGGCTGCTTTTCCTCCTGGGCTAAATTGTTTAAATTCTACACCCTTCACTTCATTTGTTTGCTTCTGCTGGGTTTTGGTGAACAGGGCCCCTCGGCATTGTATTGCGCTTTCAGTCTGCTCAGCCATTCAGCTCGCATTCCATATTTTTGTGTTTGTGTAACACATTCATAAATAACATTACATGCCATGAGATTTCAGCAAATTAACAAACTGATTTTTTTTTCTTCCCTTCATGAACTAACACTTTGGGTTGTGGAATGTAGCCCCTCAAAGTCATAAGGTAAAAAAAAACAAAAACAGAAAACTAATCTTGTGCTGAATTTGAACTGTGGTTTTGTAACAGCCTTTTCAGTGGGGTGGGTGTTGTTAATTTCTGGTGTTGACATGCTGCGGTATTTGGGCACACGAAGGGCAGCGTGATTTACCTCTGTCGCAATGAATATTCCGTTTCCTTTTATCTTCAAGGTATTTCTTTGCTGTCCTGGCAATCCTCACAATCCTGGGTGTTCTCAATGGCCTGGTTTTGCTTCCAGTTCTTTTGTCTTTCTTTGGACCATATCCTGAGGTCAGTAATTACGCTGGGCGCAGTGTCCAATCCACAGGCCACCTGAATGTGGTTTTTTCTGGGGCCACTCTTAATTTAGGTATTTAGGTCTATCCCCATTTGCTGATTGTTTTTCCGTAAACATCTCAGTAACGATGGCTTTTTTCCTCTTCAGTTTAATGGCTTTGGGGGATGTAGAACTGGTTTTGGTTTTTTAAACCAACGATTGGCAGCCTGTGTCTCAGGGATCTATGTACAGTAAATGAAGACTTTGCACTCGAGACGAATTATTTGGGCTTGACAAGAGTGAAAAGGGCCTTTCCATGGTGTGAAAGCAGAGGGCAGTGCTTCTTCTCCAGCTGTGGGACCTGAGGGTCCTCCAAGTGACAGAGGTGGGGGAGAAAATACAGTGCAGTATGTTGGGCACCAGGGCAGAGGACACAGACCCCTGAGTAATACAGTGCTTTGAATTTTGAGTGTGGCCAACAGATAAATGGATGATGGCACTTTTAATATGAAATCCCCTTAAATAGGTGTCTCCAGCCAGTGGCCTGAACCGGCTGCCCACCCCTTCCCCGGAGCCACCCCCCAGTGTCGTCCGGTTTGCCGTGCCCCCTGGCCACATGAACAGTGGGTCTGATTCCTCTGACTCGGAGTACAGCTCCCAGACGACGGTGTCCGGCATCAGCGAGGAGCTGCGGCACTACGAGGCGCAGCGGGGCGTGGGAGGCCCTGCCCACCAAGTGATCGTGGAGGCCACGGAAAACCCTGTCTTCGCCCGTTCCACTGTAAGTCACCCTAGGGAGTCGGGGAAGGACCTTCCTACCCGTGGCAGTGGGCCAGGTGGTCTGGGGGGGGGTCCTGGCCTGCTCAGAGCAGCAAATCACGCAGAAGACAGGGGGCAAAGATGAAGTATACGCTGGGTCGAATCACATGAAATTGCCAGTATTTGGTTCTTAAACTATAAAAATGTCATCTTCCTATGTTTTGATCTCATAATGGATCAAAGAAGGGTGGGGGCCAGAAGCGTCACTGCACAAAGCATTAGCATTTATCTTATTTGGGCTATGTGCAATTTGAGCTTAAGGGCCAGAGATAGAGCATTTCTTGCCCTTTTTTTTTAAGCTGCATATCATTTTCGAATGATACTTTTAAAAAATGTAGCAGTGTCTTTATTCCCAGCAGAAGTGGGTTTTTTCCTTCTCATTTCTGGTACCTTTAACTGCCCTTGGTTCAAAATTATTTCAGTTATTACTGTCTAAGCCTTTCCCATAAGCTTTTGTGGCTCCAAGCTCATATTTCAGGTGGCCGGAAGGGGTGGAGAAGCTGAGAGCCACCTGAGTCCCTGGCCATCATGAGTCCCAAGGCTGCGAGGGGCCTGGGAGCCCCTTCTCAGAGGCTCCGAGAGCCCCGGCCCTCTCCTCCGCCTCCCGCTCCCCAGGATGGGCTCTGCTCCCCAGGCCAGGAGCTCTGCACCAAAAACCTAAGGAAGGTTCTGAGGCTCGTGTTGCTCCACTGAGGGCCCCCTGCCGTCCCTCCAGGAAATGGGTATTCCAGTCCCAGGCCAGAGCAGCCCTTCTGTGAAAGAGAGAGGGGCCGACCAAATAACCTAAATTGTCTTCCTCTTACCCCCCATGAACGGCGCCCGCTGAGCTGCAGTGTGAATCTGGTTTTGTTCAGCGGGAGCCTAAAAATAGGTACAAGCTGAACGACTTTGAAGTTGGTCACGGTCCTTTTGATTGATGTGGCCACTGTGTTGCTCCGTGCTTTGTATAGAGACCCAGAGACCAGATTCCTAACAATCCGACAGAGCAGCGCTGCCCGGCAGAACTTTCTGCGAGGATGAAAATGCCCCCTCTGCTCTCCAGTACGGTGGGCACCGGCCACACGTGGCTGTCACGTACTTGAAATGTGGCTACTGAGACTGAGGAACTGGACTCTGAATTTTAGTCCATTAAAACTTAAGTAGCCACGTGTCTCTAATGGCTACCATATTTGACAGCGTCGGTGTAGACAGCCCTGCCAGCGTCCTGCATTCCGGCCAGCCAGGGCCAGGCACTTAGCAGTTTTCGCGAAAGAGGAACTCAGGGTCCGACTAGACTGAGCAGGGTGGGGGCGCGGATGGTGCGAGGGAAGCAGCTTGGATGCTGTCCGACCACAGCCCTGCATTTATGGGCAGCAGCCTCATGTGTCCAGCCAGTGGTGTCGGAGAAACCCTGGAAACGGGATCCAAATAAAGCGCTCTTCTGCCACGTCCTGGAGGTTATTAAAAGAACGGGTTTCTCTTTTGTGGGTGGGAGGCCCCTGTTGGCTCCCTGGGGTTGACAGAACCCTTGGTTAAAGCCAAAGAAGAGGAGGAGGAGGAGCAGTGGGGCCAGGCCTGGTCTGGGGTTAGCACCGCACCCCCGCGCGCCTGTTCTAAACTTCCTTGCCCTCTGCAGGTGGTCCATCCCGAATCCACGCATCACCCCCCCTCGAACCCTCGACAGCAGCCCCACCTGGACTCTGGGTCCCTGCCTCCCGGACGGCAAGGCCAGCAGCCTCGCAGGGAACCTTCCAGAGAAGGCCTGCGGCCGCCCCCCTACAGACCGCGCAGAGACGCTTTTGAAATTTCTACTGAAGGGCATTCTGGCCCTAGCAATAGGGACCGCGCGGGGCCCCGCGGGGCCCGTCCTCACAACCCTCGGAACCCAGCGTCCACTGCCACGGGCGGCTCCGCGCCCGGCTACTGCCAGCCCATCACCACTGTGACGGCTTCTGCTTCCGTGACTGTTGCCGTGCACCCTCCGCCTGTGCCCGGGCCTGCGCGGAACCCCCGAGGGGGCCTCTGCCCAGGCTACGAGGGCTACCCTGAGACTGACCACGGGCTGTTCGAGGACCCCCACGTGCCTTTCCACGTCCGGTGCGAGAGGAGGGATTCGAAGGTGGAAGTCATCGAGCTGCAGGACGTGGAATGCGAGGAGAGGCCCCGGGGAAGCAGCTCCAACTGAGGTGTGTGCGGCGGCGCGGCGCCCTGGCGCTGCAGGAGGGGCCTGGAGGGATGCGGAGGACCGGCTGCTGGGGTTCCCGGGCTGCAGCCCCCAGGGGCCCCTGGGCTTTGGCATGTCCCAAACTGGACTCCTTGACCTTGTACCCCAGGGCAGTGCTAATATGTCTGGAACCAGTCCAGTTCCAAATTGAGTCTCTTTTTCCCCCACTGTTAACCTGTTGAGGGTTAGTGCAACTTAACCAAGACGTGAACAGCGTCACCTTTTACCTACTTGCTCGTCTTTATTAAAGTGCTATAAACAGGTATGACAAACGCACAGCAGAACGAGCGGTCACAAAGTGAACCCATCCGTGCCGCCAGCCCCTGGGCTCCCTCCTGCCCACACCTCACCATCCTGACCTGATTGCTACCACCACAGCTCATTGTTGCCCCTTTTTGTACATGAATGGGGACTCAACACCTGTTTGAGTTACTCAGTTCACTCAGTTTCACTTCCTTTTCTGTTTTCTTTTAAAGGGTGATTAAAATCTGAAGCAAAGAGGCCAAAGATTGGGAACCCCCCCCAACTTCTTTCCAGAACTGCTTGAAGAGAACTGCTTGGAGTTATGGAAAAGATGTGCTGTGCCAGGACAGCAGTTCCTTGTTACTGTAACCAATTGTACTATTTTGTTAAATATTCCTATAAATATTTAAGAGGTGTACACATATGTAATATACGAAGGAAGGATATAAAGTAGTATGAGCTGGGTTTCTCCACTCCTGCCCCAGAGTGCGGAGGCCACAGTCTTCGGGCCCCTCCCAATATTTGTACATTGGTCCCTATGCCACAACCAAGCTTAACTTAGTCTTAAATTTCAGCATACGTTGCTGCTGCTTAAATATTGTATAATTTACCTGTATAATTCTATGCAAATATTGCTTGTGTAATAGGATTATTTTGTAAAGGTTTCTGTTTAAAATATTTTAAATTTGCATATCACAACCCTGTGGTAGTATGAAATGTTACTCTTAACTTTCAAACACGCTATGCGTGATAATTTTTTTGTTGTTTAATGAGCAGATATGAAGAAAGCACGGTAATCCCGGTGGCTTCTCTAGGTGTAGTTGTGTGCGGTTCTCTTGTTGGCTATGTGTGTGGACACGTGTGATTCCCCAATGTACTGTACTATGATTTTTTTTTTTTGTCTTGTCTGTTTTATTTCTTTTCACTGTCTGTAAGCCTGAGTGAATGCTGACCTAGTCAAGCCGGAAGAGTCATGATATCTTTCCTGCTTTGTGCTTGTGGAGGGCTGGCCCTACACATTTGCCTCCTCCTTTCAACTCTACCCAGGAGGAGGCAGACTTGTGGCACGTCCATGGCATCTCTTAAGGTCATCAGTTGCCATCCAGACAACCCAACTTGCACTTCAGAGGAAATAAATTCCTTTGTGTGAATCATTGTGATGGGTATTGGAACTTTAGGGTGTAGAGAACTAACATCTGTTCGTGTTCATTGGTGTTAAAGGATTAGGTAATATACATAATAGTGAGCCTTAGCTGGGCCTCGAGAATATACTCTAAAAAGTATACAGTATTGTGCCTCTCCCGTGACCAACACACACACAACCCACTGTTCCACCCTCAATTTAAGAGTGTATTGTAAATCTTTTGGAGAAGATGGCCCTGGGTAGAAAACCTGTTCTGTTAATTCTGGGCCCACAGTAAACCCAGAGGTGATGTTTTGAGTCCCTTCCATTTAAACTTCCTGTCTTGTAAATTGAACAGCTAGCTGGTTGGGGCTTTCTGGATCTGTTTGAATCTTTAAAAATAAATGGTGAGCATCTATCATGGTGAGGCATACAGAGTCAGAAGTTGTGTAAGATACGAGCCTCAGGATTTTTCTCAATGTGTACATGTTATGGGTGCAGACGTCTCCCTCATCTCCGCATTATTAGTGTTCTTGCAAGGTGACATTTACTGAAAAGCAGGAAGATGCTAATTACATACACCTCACTGTACGAGGCAGGTCTCTCAACCAGGCCAATTTTTTGAAGGTTTGCTTCTGTATTGGTTCTATTTTGCTCTTAGGTTTGGGCTCCCTCACCTTTTAGCCAGAGACCAGCAAATGTCGAGGAAGCGCTTGGTGTCCGGCTCCCCTTCCAAATCAACACCAGCATCTTGTCTGCAGACAGGAAGTCAAAGGAGGGAGCCAAGTCCCCATAGGGCTAAAGCCTAAGCTACTGTGAGGAGCACACAGGTGGCAGCTCCCACCATTCCCTCTTGTATTCCATGGATATCTTAATAGAAAGGTGACGGGCCCCAGTAGTACTGACAGTATAGTGACCTCATACCCTAGAACTTGCTGCAAAACTAAGATATGGTTAAAAGCTTCCTGTGGCTCCCAGGTGTGTGAGTGTGTGTGTGAGAGTGTGTGAGAGAGAATCGCCAGGGGCCCTGGCCACATCCTTGCCACTGTCTCGGTGCCTCTCTGTCAGCCACTGCCTGCCTACCTAACACCCAGCTCTGCTCAGAAAACTTATGTCCTGCGTTGAGAAGAGAGATGATGCAAAATTCTGGCGTCGGCTCCTCTCCGCCTCTTGGTGTGCCCCTGCTCCTTTCCTGAGCCCGGCTCATGGTGCGCCAGAGCCTGTGCGGCCCCTGGCTTCTGCACAGTGTGGAACTTTCTCCCATAGTCACATTGGCAAAGGGAGAACTCGGGGGCTGGCAGACAATTAGAATTTCTCTCTCTCTCTTTTTTTTTTAATAATTTTGTCTGTCTTGTTTGTTCATCTGGATGTTTTAATTTTTTTAAAAAAAAATCTTTGCTGATATTTATAATTTTGTATCATAAGAATGTTTTCTTACAGTATTTGTCATGCCAGTTTATAACAAAAAAATGCAGGGATTTTATTTCTGTTGGAAACACTATTACAGCTATGTTTTACTTTTGAACAGAATTTTTATTTGTATAGAGTGCTTACTAATGTTAAATAGTTCAGAGTATATAACATTTACATTAAGGACTCATGGTAGGTTTTAGTGTAAGGAGTTTAAAGGAAATAAATATTCAAACTGGGTCTCATTGTCTGCCAGTTTTGGTGGAAATGAGTTTGTGTCATTTCAATTACAAAGATAAAAGTATGCCATATAATTTATTTATATGAAAATTTATTTTTGTAGTGTACATAGTAGTCATCAAGTCTTTTGACAGAAGTATATTTTTAAAGAATTTATATGTGATGAATCCATAATGTCTGGAACTTTGCTGAGACATGAGTGGGGCACACTTTTCATTGTAAATTACTGCAAGGAAAAGAAAATGTTTAACAGTGTTAAGAGAGAGTGAGTGAATATTCATGCGATTGTGAAATGTTTATTAGTTACCATTTGTGACCTAGTGTGGTTCTCATTTTAAACCTTGGAAGGTGAAAATGTACAAACTCTCTAAATATTAATGTTCAAACACTGATAGAAATTCTAACATGAATAAAAAATAATATAACTTGTTGGTTATGTCTTTGTTTATAGAATGTTTTTTCTTTGAAGTACTTTACAAAGGCAATTAGTGTTTCACGCCATCATGACTCTGCCGTTTCATCTGCTGTCCTTGTCAAACACTCATTTTTTTGTCCTACATGAAGGAGGCGGTTTTTATTTTCTGATACCAAGAAAGTTCCTAAATTACCCTTCAGAATTACCCTTTCTGTCATCTCTTAGCATGCTTATTTTTCTTATATGATGCCTAATAATTAGAGGGAACATAAAGCCAAAATCAAAGATGATTATAATCAGCAAGTATCACTGATAACATAGGACCGATTGAACCTAATACACAATCTTTCTTGAGTGTTTATTGACATGCAATGATTTCATCATAGTCACGGAGAAAAAATATGACCGGGAATATCCCTATTTTGCAGCTGTAAGCAAGGAGTGGTGGGGAAGGACTTGAGACCAAGATTGCTATAAGCATGGGGTGAACAAACTACAGCCCAGGGGCCACATGCTGTTTTTTTACAGATTTGTCAGAAGACAGCCATGCCCATTCAGGTACATATTGTCTGTGGCTGCTTTCATGCTCCAGCAGTAGTTGAGCAGTTGCAACACGGACTGTATGGTCTGCAAAAGCTAAAATATTTACTATCTGGCCCTTAAGAAGAAGCTTGCCAATCCATCTTAAGACAGGGTAGCGAAGGCCAATGCTACTCAAGTGTGGTCAGTGAATCAGCCTGCCTTGGAAGCTTGCTACAAAAGCCAAATCTTCAGCACCACCCCAGAACTACTAAATCAGAATCTCTGGGAGCGAGGCCCAGGAATCTGTGCTTTAAAAGCAGTCCTGGTGGTTCTGATGCACCAGCAGAGGCGATTCCTAAATTCCTTCCAGCCGAATGCGGCTATGCTTCTATAATTTGACTCGGCCTACACAGCCAATGCAGGCCAGATCTGGAAACAACAGAGATCCCGACGGCTCTGTGTGGTCTTTCCGCAAAAACACATGTTCCTCTGTGGGAAAGAGTAGAGACCTGTGAACTTTGCATTTGTGTCTGGGAGTCCAGGAAGAGTAATTCCCTTTTTAGTGCTCTGCCACCACTGTGAGAAGGACCGCAGTGGAGGGCGTGGGCTCCTGACCCGACGGGGAGGCAGATCCATGCCGGGCCAGATCCTGCTTCCCCCTTTCCCCCAAGACTGTTCCCTGCCTTCCAGTTGACTATGTCTGACTTGGGCAAGTCACTTGAAACCTTGAAGCCTCCGTGAACTGATTTATACATTACAGATGAATGTCCCTTGCCAACTTCTGAAAGTTGACAGCAATGATGGTTGCGGTGTGGAGTCAACTGAATGAGAATCGGAACCACCTCCATCTGTGGGTCCCATCTGAGCTCCATTTCAATCCTGCTCTACCTCTTAGAATTGCCCATCTCTAAAGTGACAAGGGGGTTGCTGGGGGAGACTTTATGCTCGCTGAGCCCCTCTTTGGAGGCATTTGAGGTAATACAGAAAACTCTGACCGAAGAATAAGATGGTCCAGTAATACAATGTCTTCTCTAATAAATACTTTACCTGGAAAAAATAATAATAGTGTTTAGCAGGGTTCTACGTCTTACAATCTTATCTTCCTCCCTCCTGGTATGTTCAGTCATCTGCTCCTACATCCTTCAGTGGTGAAATGCATACATAAAGCTAACTTGGTTCATATAGATCATAGGGAATATGTGCTCCTCGAATCTGAGCATGGAAAATATTAATTGCATTAATTGGAAATCAAATTGGGAAGCTATCTTTGAGACGTGCTTCATATCACCAAAATGACCATTCATTACCATTCAATTTTATATTCTTCATAAATGACATAGCTAATGAAACTAACTTAGTTTTTAATAATGT
This sequence comes from Avahi laniger, assembly GCA_963575035.1. Lineage (NCBI taxonomy): Eukaryota > Metazoa > Chordata > Mammalia > Primates > Indriidae > Avahi > Avahi laniger. The sequence continues at coordinate 8,542 of CAUYSK010025091.1, read as the reverse complement.
TGGCCTAGGGAGAAGTTTTTCATCAGATTTGTGTCCCAAAATCCACCATATTTACTCAGGACTTGGGTAAACATAAGGGCCCATTTTTTTTGGCACAACAGATGTATTTAACAGCTTCAGGAAAGCTGCGTCCTGCTAAATTTCAGGCAGCGGCATGTTGATGTAAAGGCAGGTGTTTCATTTTTGGTAACTGGTAACCAACCTCCCAAAAGGAGACATGGAGATAGTCTATTCATCATCTGAAAAGAATATTTGCCAAGTTTTAATTACTTCTAATGAAGGCTGCACATAACGAGAACATGCCTCAAACATGAAACTGTTTAATCCCTCACATTGTTGCGATAAGGGGCATGTTGGGTGCCATTTTTAGGTAGGTTCCCTGCTGAGACATACAGCTCCTGCCATCAGAGAATCTTGAAGAGATATTCTGGCCTGTTAGGAACACAGTAGATCTCATGAAGTGTGAGCAGTAGAGACGACCAAATTGAACCTGGCATGGCCAAGGCATGTACTTTCTTTCTACGTGGCAGGGTGTTTTTATTATTCCTGATTCACGCCTCCTCTGTAGGAATTCCCGTTCTTGGGGCAAAGGAAACAGGGCTCTTCAGGTGAGATGCTGAGGAAACCACCTTTGTAGAGATAGTATTTGCCCTGAGAATGAGTCACACCCCAGCAAGCAGTGTCACCCAGAGGAGGCAACCACAGCCACATCTTTAGCATAGACGTTTGAGTCCCTTTTAACAACACAGGTTTGCTACTGCACAAGTCCACTTGCATGTGGATTTTCTTCTGCCTCTGCCACCCCTGAGACAGCAAGACCAACCCCTCCTCTTCCTCCTTCTCCTCAGCCTACTCAAAGTGAAGACAACAAGGATGAAGACCTTTATGAAGATCCACTTCCACTCAATGAACAGGAAATAAATTTTCTCTTCCTTATGATTTTCTTAGTAACATTTTCTTTTCTCTAGCTTAGTTTATTGCAAGAATACAGTATTTTGTATAATGCATATACAAAATATGTGTTAATAAACCATTAACGCCATCGGTAAGGCTTCTGGCCAACAGTAGGCTATCAGTAGTTAAGTTTTTCGGGAGTCAAAAATTATACATGAATTTTTGACTGCTCAGGGATTAGCGCCCCTAACTCTCACATTGTTCAAGGGTCAATCGTACATTCCATTTTTCTGGAGAGTATTATCTTAATTCAACTGCTTCCTATCCATAGGACTTGAGGCTGAGGGTATAGGAGTGTGATGTAAGCTACTAACAAGGCAAAAAATAAAGTCAAGTAACAGTTTATAGGAAACCAAGCACAGGAGATACCTCTGTCAACAGCACCATCTTTCCACACAATGGACAACAGGGGGATGGTGAATAATAACCTGTTTTATTTTTATAGAGAAAAAAATCCTATAGTTGGAAGAGGAATTCATATGCAAGTTCTAACTGGTGTGTTATTATATAATAATGAGGATTGCAGCATTAAGCCCAAGTGAAGATGCCAAAAGAATCATCTCTGTAATTACCAAGTTCAATCAACAGCAGTGGTAGGTGGACTCGTGTTGAGAGTCTCTTTTGCAGCAAGAGTAGAAGCAAGATGGGGCAGGAACGCAGAGCAGCAGGAGGCTCTCGGCTGTGGATTAAGAGACAGAGAATTGTCAGAGGGGACCAGGTCAGATGTCCAGAAAGTGAGGCTGAAATGTGGGAAAGAACAAAGTGCCACCAAAACCAAGAAAAGGCCATTAAGATGAGGGAAAAGAGATGAAAAAAAAAAAAATAGAGTGCGACAGTAGTACCAAGGGATGGTCAAAGACTTCTTCAAAAAACCCGTGGGCTGCAAGAGCAGTTGCCAGCCCATAACCCTCGTGATGATGCCGAAGTGTCCGTAGGCACACTGGCCCTTTCATCAGTGGGTGCTTTTGCTTTTCTCACACAGCTCCCACTTACATGGCATCATGGAAGGTCATCGTAAATCATGGAAGGTTAGAGCTGCAAGAGACCTTTGCCATCTGTACCCAGGAAACCTGGAGAAGGGACATGATGTGTCCAACATTAGCAAGAAGCCTCAGCAGCTGGGTCAGATTTAGAACCTGGATCGCTGGAGTCTCGTCTGATGTTCTTATTCTCTTTTTCTGTCATTTTTCCCCCATTTGTTTCATGTCATGAATTTCACAGGTATGGGTGACTGCTGTCTACACAACCACCATAGCAAAAGGGTTTCTGAGCCTCTTGGCCACATCATCATGTGCACAGAGTATATGCTTGCACTAAAGGCAAACAGCTGCAGTGGGGAAGCAATTAACAAATTTCTGAATTATCCTTCTGATTACACTTAAATTCCAAAAGTTAATTGGCTAAAATGTTCCTCTTTAATTAGAAGCAATTAATACGTGAGACTAGGTTTGCATTTCACAAGAGAGTTTGCATTTCATGATTAAAATCACATAGTTCATTTGTTAATGGTCTCCGATGGCCTGTAATCAGAAGGCGCACACACAATTAAGGTGGGATTTTCAAAGTGTAAGTATAGAAGGAAGCCAGAGTTTATGAATTATGCTTCTGCTGCTGAGAACATAGCCAGTATCCACGTCGGGCTGTAAAACACATCGTGGTGCGTGCGCATGCTTGCCCAAACGCACGCATGCGCATGAAGTAGTCCTGACCTGTCACCTTTGACCCCTTCTGAATTTCCTCCTCTCTACTCTTATCCCCTCTGCTCTGAGAAGTCTTGTCCTCTCTCTCTTACCCCTCAAGTCCTTCACCCCCAGCACCAGTGCCAATAAAGGTGATGGTCGTTGAGCCCCATGCTGGGTGGCAGCGGTACTGGGTAATAAAAGGCATCGTCCCTTGCTCAATATGTGCCAGGCCATGGGTTATTTCATCGAATGCACCCAGTAAATAAGACGGCAGAGACTGGAAAAAAGCAGGCAATAGCGCTAACGTGCGCGAGGAAATACAAACGATGAGGAAGAAATGGGGGCAGCGCATCAGGATGAGAAGGAAGCAGAAGAGAAATAAGGAATGATCGAGGCGAATTAAGGACAACGGAGGGAAAAAAGCCAAGCTTGCGCTAGAAGGTGGCACTCACGGCGGCGAGGCCATGACAGCAACTCCTCACCACACACCCAAGGAATTTTATGAGAATAGTGGTGTTCTAAAATGCAGGTAGGAAGACAGAGTATTAAAAAGCGGTGCGTTTGTTTTATGTATTGATTTTTTTCCTGCTCTATTCCTTTTATTTTCCCAAATCACAGCATGATAGATGCATTTAGAGTAGAGGTCCATAAAGCCACATCTGCACCACGACTTGTTTTTGTAAATAACAAAAAATGTTCATGATCTATTGATCAGTGAAAAAGCAGATTGACAAAAAAAGCAGGTACATTATAATCCTGTTAATGGAGAAAAAATTGTATCTTTATATAAGAGCAAAGGCAAAAACGTCAGAGAGGGTGTACATTTGCATTATATTATTCATACAAATAGTATTTAATATTATTGATAATTTTGTATTATTGAATAATTATATATTATTACTTAACATGTGTATTATTTATTGTATTATTATTCTGAGGGATTTATATTTTACGTGTATCTGTATGTTTTAATTACCGTATCAAAACCAATCTTTGTCTACACGAGGCACTTTTTTAAAAAGACCTCATGATTCTGTTTCTGCCTTGCTTCCTCTCCTCGTTCTCTCTTTACTGCCCACCCCCCACACCTCTCTTCCTTCCTCTGTTTCCCCCTCAAACTGGCATTTTTTTAAAGCCAGGCTTTCCTCAGGGATTCCTTACCATGAGCGGGGAATGATCTGAGAAGCGAGGTGCCCCCGCGTGCTGGCTTCGGGGAGACCCGGACGCGGGGCGAGCCCGGCCCAGGCTGCCGTCGTACAAAGGGGCCGCTGCACATGGCAGGCAGGCGAGCAGATGCCAGCAGACAGCTTTTGTGAGTCCCTTCATGTTAATTAACTTTTGTGAGAACCTTCATGTTAATTAACTTTGCTCGAGCTTTCCCTAGACTTGAAAGCTTTGGAGTGGTTTGTTTTTGTAAAATGCTTTGACTCCAGGGAGAGCCGCTTCAAGGGGGAAAAAAGGAGAAACAAAAAGAAAGAAAGGGGAAAATTTTTAAGTGGGGCTTTGTTTACCAGGAAATTTTCTCCCTTGGCTCCGTCCCTCCCCTCCCCCCACGAGTATGGACTCAACCATCAGAGAGAATTTTAATGGCTTTTTTCTTGCCCTAAAACGCAAACCAGAAGCAGACCTCCAAGGCAGGGGAGCGGGCCGGGCCCCACCCGGGGGAGACAGGTGTGCGTGTGCGCGCGTGTTTCACAGGAAGCAAACTCAAAGTCTCAAGAGCCCTGGCCTAATTATTCCGAGCTCGAGAAAAAGGAAAATGAAGCAAGATCTGTGGGGGCCATTTCTCTCAGTTAAACATGTGCTCATCCATAGCGTCTCACGACCGCAGGTGCGATACGGATGGTGGTTCCCTGTGTTTCCAAGACTTAAGGCGACTGGACTGGTGGTTAAAGTTTAACTGAAGCCAAGTGAAAAAGACAAAGTGCTGGGAAGTGGAAAATGTAGTCAGCTATCTAGTTATTTATGAAGTCTACACACGGACTAACCTTTTCTTCCTCCAACATTTTATTATCAGATTTTTCAAACATGCAGAAAAAGTTGAAAGAATTGTGCAGTTAACACCCATATACCCATAACCTAGATTCTGTAATGAACACTTTGCTATATTTGCTTGTATCACAAATGCGACCCTCTAGCTAAGCCTCATGCCTGTCCATCAAGTCAGCTTAGGTTTTAAGCATTTCGAAGTTGCTGACATCAGTATACTTGACTCTTAAACACTGCAACATGCATCTTTTACGTAGAGTTCGTATTCGTTTATGGCTGGTGGATTTTTTAAGGTAAAATTTACACACAGTAGAATGCACAAATTGTAAGTGGAACTTCGATCAATTTAACAAATGTGTACAATCTTTTTCTTTTTCTTTTGAAATAATTTAAAACTTACCAAAAAGTTGCAAGAATACTACACAGATCTCTTGTTTGCCCTTTACTGAGATTCCTATGTTTTTTTTAACCAGTTGTAAGTTGCATATATCATGTACCTTTATTTCGCAATAATTCTGTGTGTATTTCCTAAAACCAAGGATATTCTCTGATGTAGAAAATTCGATTTTGATACAACACCTTCACTAAAACTACAGTCCGTATTCCAGTGTTGACAACTGTCCTAGTAACTTCCTTTACAGCATTTCCCCCTCCAATACAGCTTCCTGTCTTTTGTCAATGGGTTTTAGCTTTACTAAGTGTCTTTTACCTTGTTTAATGCTTTTTGGCTTAAATTCTACATTGTCTTAAATCACCATAATAATCCCTGAATTCTTATTTTTTCCATTACCATTTCCTGGTAAATTTTTGTCCGTCTCTTTATTTTTACTCTTTTTGAATCACTGAGTTCTAAATGTGTGTTTTGATCACAGAATAGACTTAGGTTTTGCTACCATATGAGCCAATTTGAAAATCTTTTCATAAATAGGTGGGGTAAGCCTATTGCCATTTAATAATATGACATATGTTTGGTCTCAACTCTGTGATATTATTTTATGCTATAATTACAGTGTATATTCTACTGTACTTACTACACTTCTTCCTCTAGTATGTCATCCAGATTAATTTTTAAAGTTTCTTTTGGTATTTAAGAATTTTTTGTTCTAGTTATAACTTCTGTATTTATATATTTTTTAGTTTCCCTAACTCCTTTTTTTTTCTTAACCTTTTACAATCTAATCCATCAATGGTGTCTTCTGACTCCCACTTATATAACAGGCAATGATCTTATTCTGCTTTCGCCTTTCTCCCGTTCCTGTCTCTTCCCATGTTTAGTTGTACTCTTTCTACTTTGTCAGGACATATCACATTTATATGTTTTCCATCCACATTCTCTCCCTCGTTTTACTCCTGTTATCTACAATAAAATATATTGAGCATTCACTGTTGGTTATTTTGCTAAAGTTTCCTCTGTTATCACTTAGTTGGATAAAGTTCATTCTTCAGTGTACTCTTCCGGAAGGGCATTGGTATGGTATTCCATGGACTGGATAGCTTACACAGACACAGAATCCTTGACCACCACTTTCTTTCCTTGGGTTCCATGAAAATGCTGCTTCACTTTGCCTTACTTGTTTTGTGGCTTGTGAGAAGCCTGACGCCATGCCTGATTTTCTTACCTATGAATAACTGAATCTTTTTGCCTGAAGGTTCTGAGGATTTCTTTCCTTTGTCATTAAAGTCTAATCATTTTAGTAGGATATGGAGATAATTATCTCTGTCAGTTTTCTCATTTATACAGTAGGCTTGCTCTATATGTAGATTGAAATTTTCTTTCATTTCCAGAAAGTTCTCTTAGATATTAGTTATGTTACAATATTTTCTTTGCTTCTTTAGGGAACACAATTATTTATATGTTGGACCTTCTCTGTCTGCCTTCTGTTTCAGGCACTTTCTCTCTGACTCTTTTAACTTCTTTACCTCATTTTAATTCTCTTGGTTGTTTGCCTACTTTTCTTCAATGTTCCTTATTAAATTTTTATTGAACTCTATTTTCCATTGGGACTTGTAATTTATTCTTCATTTCTGAAATAATTGTTTTTTCTGTAATATCGTTTTTGAGTTTAATGAATTCATGTTGCATTTGTTCCTATTTTGTGTCCATTTCTATTCTTGATTTTTAAAAATTATGATACCAAGATTTTTTTTCAAAAAACAATCTCCATATATTTGCTTTAGGATACTTAATTCAATTTGGAGGGTGCATTACATTTTCTTCTGCTTTGTGAATGGTTTTTTTGGGAAGAATTTTCATCAGTCAAATGTTACAATTAACATTTTCTGTTTTCTTCTTACAATTGCTTTACAGGAAGTCAGGTTGATTTTTTTTCCCAGTTTCTGGGTATTTTGTGGGCAGAGTTCCTAGTTAAGGAGTGCCTTCTTTATGCCAGTTTATTGAAGTATAATTTCTTCAATGGATGATATTGATATTGTTGGCATTTGTGGTGGTACTGGTAAATGTCTAACCATCAGATCTCCAGGGGAGAAAAAAAACCAGAATGATTGGTAGCATTTGCTGGGTTCTATGGTGCATATACTCCCACCGCGCCTGATTTTAAGCTACCAGTGGGGTATCATTGAACACAGAGTTCAGAAGAGATGATAATAATATGTCCTTGTGAGCCATTATGTTTCCTGCACATCTATGTCTCTTTTGTTTTTTCATGATCATTGATTTGTCCTTCTTATTTCCTTCTTGTCCTTCATGGCAACATCTTCAAGGACACAACCCCCTCTCTACCTGATTTTTCCCCAGCAGCAAGCCTTCTTCAAGGCTGTGACTTTCAGTGCTGCTCTTTTAAGCCCCTCTGCTGTAGCTGGTGCTTTGAACTACTACACCCCAGGTATGTGCTCAGTACTTTGACTCTTATTATTGGACTTTTCTGGGGTGAATTTGCCTAGGCGTCCTCTGTATCTCCTAATTCCCTTTCTCATTTTTTATGGGTCTCTTAAGAGTCCCTCTCCTTACTCTCAGCATCCACAGGCTTGCAGTGCTGGTAGGACTCTCCTGGGATTTGGTATTCATTTCTCTATTTACAGGTAATTTGAGGACCATTGTATTCTCTGGCTATTACTAATGCTGAAGGCGTGGGTCATGTGTGGTTTTATTGGCACCCATTGGTGAGTTCATGTTTTTGGGGTGGATGTATAAGAATAGAGAGAGAGATTTGGATTTAGGCAGCCACCAGTATCACCAGTCATGAAGACCCTGCTGGCTTTACTTTTTATTATCAAATTCATTGTTGCAATTTCATGTTGACACAGGATGTGAGCTTTTCACTTTACCCTGATTCACATGAGGCCTAGTCCTTTAGGCTGTCTGTGTGCCCCATTAAGTCAAGCAATGGTTTAATATCCAGTCAGATTGATTAATACAGTAAGTGGTGAATGTTATAGCTACAATGTTGGGTCAGTGGGATTGGTGAATTGATCCAACCAAAACTTCAGGTTAAGTCTCATCCAGCTGTTTGTGTCAGTCTGACCCCAAAGTATTCCAATTAGGCAGAAATGCTTGGCCTTTCGTGGCAGTGATAGAGGGAGAGGGAGAGGAGTATGTCAAAATAATAGCAATTTGAAGCCGTTTTTAATTTTGGTGTGCAATAGAGTAGGGAAAATATTCAATTAAAAGCTATTCAGGGCCCGGAGCGGTGGCTCACACCTGTAATCCTAGCACTCTGGGAGGCCGAGGCGGGCGGATTGTTTGAGCTCAGGAGTTCGAGACCAGCCTGAGCAAGAGCGAGACCCCGTCTCTACCAAAAATAGAAAGAAATTAATCAGACAGCTAAAAATATATAGAAAAAAATTAGCCGGGCATGGTGGCTCATGCCTGTAGTCCCAGCTACTTGGGAGGCTGAGGCAGTAGGATCGCTTGAGCCCAGGAGTGTGAGGTTGCTGTGAGCTAGGCTGACACCACGGCA
>CAUYSK010025090.1:0-25440 GCA_963575035.1 Avahi laniger | reverse complement strand
GACAGAGTCTCACTCTGTTGCCCTGGCTAGAGTGAGTGCCATGGCATCAGCCTAGCTCACAGCAACCTCAGACTCCTGGGCTCAAGCAATCCTACTGCCCCAGCCTCCCAAGTAGCTGGGACTACAGGCATGTGTCACCATGCCCGGCTAATTTTTTCTATATATTTTTAGCTGTCCAATTAATTTCTTTCTATTTTTAGTAGAAACGAGATCTCGCTCTTGCTCAGGCTGGTTTTGAACTCCTGAGCTCAAACAATCTGCCCGCCTCGGCCTCCCGGAGTACTAGGATTACAGGCGTGAGCCACCGCGCCTGGCCTAAATACTTTTCTTTTTGAATCCCTTCAAAGGGATATGTATAGTCAATAATCGAGGCTGGAGAGGATAGTTTGTAATAATATTGCCTATGTATTTAACAACAAATGCATTTGTAAAAAGCATTATGTGCGTGTCATATTATGTATCAGGTATTGTATCAGGTATTTTTAAAATATACATTTAATATGTACAACAGCCCTTTGAGATAGATGATATTATTTTTTACCTTTAAATTAATAGGAAAAAATCTTTATAATCATGGATATCTTAATTTCTCCTGGGATGAAATGTGTATCATGAAGATTGAGGCTACATTTATTCTAACCTAATATAGCCTATTTAGGTACTTTTAATTAGTAGTCTATCAGTGATATGATGTGATTAATGTATACATGAGTCAATGCTTTATTCCCAGAGCTGTATTACACACACACACACACACACACACACACACACACACACACACACACAGATTATGATTCACTGCTCTGACCAGAAAACTACTCAGAGACATCATTAGCACAGTCTTCCTGTTTGTTCTCTCATTTCAGTTTGTCATAGTTACAGCAGAAAGTAAAGTCCTGTTTTGCAGATAAGATAATAATGAAGTCAATAAGTTATTTTACTAGGATTTAAATGAGAGAATGGCCTTCAGAAATGTCTTATTTATGATCCTATTTCCATAGTCTGAGAACCTGTGTTATCAAATTTAAAAATTTGAATTTTATATTTATGAACTTTTTTCATAACTGAATCACAATACTTATTTTTATATAACTAAAATTGCTATATCTCTATATTGATTTTTTTTCATACTGAAGGATCATCTTAATGCATACCTGGTGAGATACTGGCAATAGATCTATATACAGAGATAGATACAGTCTTTTTTTGGACATTAGTTAATTCTTTCTACTTCATATGAGTGTTTTACAAATAACCAAATTCATGGTCATGTGTACCAACACAACACACACAAATGCATACACACACATTCACTGTAATCCAGGTACCTCCGCAATGCGTCATGCTCTTTCTCACTTGTGATCTTGGCACATGCTGCTATTTTTGTTTGGAGAGACATTCTCTCAATTGTTCCACTTCATATAGAAAGTTTTACTCAACTTTCAAATTTCAGATTCAATGTTTCTTTCTCTGGGTAATATTGTCTTCTACTCTTATTCTGTTAGCTACTTTGTATATCTCTTCTTTAGCTTACCTCTAATATAACTTTCCCAAGTGGGATACCTAATTTTTTTTCTCTTTTGTTTCTCTCTGAAAACTAGCCTGCGGGTTGATTTTACATCTCTATCCTTGATGCTTATCATAGTTACATAGCTGATTATCCATAAATAATTGTTGAATGAATGAGTAGATGGAATGAGAGAAGATGAAAGAGAAAGAAGAAAGGAGGGAAGAAAGGAAACACAGAAATGATATATTGAGTAACAAATATTCTTGATTGATCAATATCCATCCCCTTGTCCACTTTCCCTTTCTTGATGGAACCTTAATTTTTCATATATATTTTCTCTATCATGCTACCCTGCATTTCCTTTGGGAGGTCCATCCTCAGCCACCAAACCTAATTATTAGACTAATTTGTTTAGTAGGCTTATTTTATTGATCAATGTCAGGTTTAAGCATAAATACATGGCACATTTTTAGCCATTTCAACTTGAAGTAAAGTCCTGGAGAGCTACCAGAATTTTTTTTTTTTTCACTTTTAGGAAATACTTAGGAAACAAGAAGAGAATTCCCTTTTTCATCTTGAGGTTGTTATAATAACGTGTGATTTCTAGCTGCAGAAAAACCCACACACTGAGAAGAGTTTATCAGCTCAAATTAGTCTCTGTTGTGCTATAGTAACAATAAATCTGAAAATCACAGTGGTTTCAAAGACAAAGTGATTTGTTTGTCACCCTACATGTCCTTCCAGTGACACAAAGTGATGGAGGGACCCAAGGGTGCAAAAACTTCATTTTGATACAATAGTAGAGGAAGAGAAAAGAGGGCATGGCGACCCCATACCCTTCAACTGCCTGGAAGTGACCAATATCTACTGAATTTCATTGTCAAAAGACAGTCATATAGCCATACCTGAGTTCAACAGCAGAGGAGGTATAATCACCCTCCAAGGAGGAGCACGCAAGGTTTGTAAAAGAATGATGCAGACACCAAAGTTCTCAACACAGAAATATGAACCCAGTCTTTGGCAGGGTTATTGAACTGCCAAATTAATCAACCATGAAGTCACTCCATCCTTCAATTTATTATGTAAGATAAAACATTTTCTTGTTTTTTGTTTGTTTGTTTTTCCTGTTAGATGGGGATAAAAACATATTAACCAAATCAACCATATTGTGATTTCTCTTCACTAGTTTCTCTATTTGTCGTTACCTCTTCAAGTGAGATGAAAGTTACTTTTTCTTTTAGAAATTATGTGCACCCCACTCTCTTGATCCATGTTTTCCTTGACTTTCCATGCTTCCTTCACACCATTAAAGATAAAAATCAGATTTAATTGTTTTATATCAGAATTTTAAGATCTTTACACAGTCTGCTCCAAACTTAGTCACCTGACTCTCTTCCCCCTTTTCTTCAATACTTAATGCTTTAAAAAAAATCCGGCAAAGAGCTTTCTCACATGCCTGTAATATCATTATCCCTCCAGTAAGTCAACTCTATGGGCATCTTATTTCAATGCTACCTTCCAAACTTTCACTTTCTAATGAAAGCCTGTCCACAAAAAATATGAGTAAGAAAGTATATACTTCCCCAGACATCTGTCTCGAAATATTTTTTTCACAAAGATAATGTTTCATGTCTATCAAATTAACTCCAGAACATGACAAAAATAAATAGCAGTTGATATATAAGAGTAAATAATGTTATGATCTCATAATTTAATAGTAATTTCAGAAGTTGTGACCAATTAAATGATATATACACAAAGGACAAAGTTTAAGCAATACATTTTTTCTTTTTGTTTATTTGAAAAATCCTAATTCATTCTTCTGAAAAAAAATTTACAAATTTTTATATTTTGGACACTGAAAAGTAATAATTATTTCAAATAATTGCAGATAGTCACAGACTTTAAAATGTCTTTATAAGTAATTCTAAAATTAGAAAAAATATTCATACCAGGAAGTCAAAGATAAATCTTATAAAAAGTGGAGCAAATGAGACTTCATTTCAAATAGAAATATATATATACACACACAAATATATACACACATATATACACACACATACATATATATGCATATATATTTAAAGAATGCAATATTATGATTCCATATCCTTTTTTACATTACTTTCTGAGTAAAATTTTTGCCATCTGTTCTCCATCCATGGACTTTTCGCTATGATATTTAATTTGCAGTGTAGATCCCCTAAAGTGACTGCCAGGGACACTGGATGTTGAAGTTTGTGTGCCTGGGAAGCAGATTCTGAGATGTCAACATGCAGGAAGTGCTTTAGGGCGTACACGCCTGTGGGGGAATGAGCCAAGCAGCTAGGTCAGGGGGAGAAGAGGACTGGGGAGCAGTGGTGGCAGGACTGCAGTGGATCCTCAGGCTGGCTCTAAAGCTGGTGTGGACCTCTGGACCTGTCCCAAGTTGGGGTGAGAAGAACAATCCTCTATGCTTCTAAAATGAACAGGCTGCCCCAGGAAGTAGGTGTAGACTTGGTGAGGAGGCTCTTTGCACCCAAAGGGAAAGGTCTATCAACTGAGAGCTGTCCTCAGACATTTCCTGCACCCAAAAGAATTTTACCTTCTTCCATTCCCTTGGGGACACAGGACAGTGTCTCCCCAGCATCTGATCTTTCCTGTGTCCTTTGCATCTCTCATTAATTATTCCTTATCTTAACAACTCATTTGATTATGTTTTAGTACGTGTCACAGTTCACACATTTTCTTATGGGGTTGGTCTTTAATCTATTACTTCCACTGGATTCTCTATGAGGTTAGGGATTGTAACTGTCTTGTTAGCTTTTGTATATAAAATGCATAGCACAGTTATTGGTACATGGTGAACACATAGTGAGTGCTTGTTGAATGAAGGGTTGATATTATGTCAACTCTATAGCTAGTGCTAAATCACTTTATTTATATTTAACACATAGCTTGTTAAATAAGCCCACTAAAGAGGGTATTTAAGACCACTAAAATATTTTATTTTTTTATTTCAGAATATTACAGGGAGTACAAATGTTTTGGTAACATAGACTGCTTTTGTACAGCTTGAGTCAAAGTATAAATGTGCCCATCACGAAGATAGTATACATTGTTAGGTGTGATTTCAACCATTCCCTCCTCCACCTTCCCACCTGCTTGTTTTCCGTTGAGTTTTATTTCTATATGTGCTCATGAGTTCTGATCAATTAGTTCTAATTTAATAGTAAGTACATGTGATTTTTGTTTTTCCATTCTTGCAATACTTCACTTAGGAGAATGGTCTCCAGTTCCATCCAGGTTGTTTAAAAAGGTATTAATTCATCAGTTTTTTCTTATGTTTGAGTAGCAGTCCATGGTATACATATACCACATTTTGTTAATCCAGTCATGTATTGATAGTACTTGAATTGATTCCACATCTTTGCGATTGTTAATTGTGCTGCAGTAAACATTCAAGTGCAAATGTCTTTTGGTATAATGGCTTTTTTTTTCCTTTGGGTAAATACCCAGTAGTGGGATTTCTGGGTCAAATGATAAATCTACTTTTAGTTCTTTGAGGAATCTCCATACTGTCTTCCATAGAGGCTGTACTAAATTGAAGTCCCACCAACGCTGTATAAGCATTCCTTTCTCTCTACATCCACATCAGCATTTGTTGTTTTGAGACTTTTTGATAAAAGCCATTCTCACTGGAGTTAGGTGATATTTCGTTATAGTTTTGATTTGCATTTCCCTGACAATTAGTGACATTGAGCATTTTTTCATGTTTATTTCCATTTGTCTATCTTCTTTTCAAAAGCTTCCGTTTATGTTTTGTACCCACTTTTTATTTTGCTTAATTTTTTTTCTTGCTGATTTGTCTGAGTTCTTTATAGATTCTGGTTATTAGGCCTTTATCAGATGTATAGTATGTGAATATTTTCTCCCATTCTCTAGGTTGTCTATTTGTTCTGTTGATTATTTCCTTGAATGTGCAAAGGCTTTTTCATTTAATCAAATCCCATTTATTAATTTTTGTTGTTGCTGTGATTGCCATTACTATGGCCTTGTAGTATAGCTTGAAGTCTGGTAAAGTGATGCCCCCCGATTTGTTCTGATATGACAGAAGTAAAAAATATTATCTCTGAATACTATAAAAATCTCTAGGAACATAAACTTGAAATTGTTGAGGAAATGGACAAATTCTTGGAAATATACAACCCCCCACGGCTCAATCGGGAAGAAATAGAACTCCTGAACAGACCAATAAGTAGCAATGAATTTGGAGCAGCAATAAAAAAATCTTCCAACAAAAAAAGTCCTGGACCAGATGGTTTCACAGCTGAATTTTATCAGACCTACAAAGAAGAATTGTTACTCATACTGCAGAAATTATTTCATAATATAGACAAGAAAGGAATCCTCACCAATTCCCTGATACAAAAGCCAAGGAAATATACAACAATGACAAATAATTATAGACCAATATCCCTTATGAATATAGATGCAAAAATTCTCAAAAAATAAAAAATATAGGAAACCAAATTCAACAGCATATCAAAAATTAAGGCACCATAGCCACGTGGGCTTCATCCCAGGCCTGCAAGGATGGTTCAACATACGTAAATCCAGAAATGTGATTTACCACATAAACAGAGCAAAAGCAAAGATCATGTGATCATCTCAATAGATGCAGAAAAGTATTTGACAAAATTCATCACCCTTTTATGACACTATCTGGGTGATAGGCACACTTATAACTTTGACTCAAATGGTACAAAAGCAACTTATGTAACCAAAATGTTTGCACCCCCATAATATTCTAAAATAAATTTTTTTAAAAAAACTCTTTTTGATAAAGGCCAGTCTTGAAACTCAGACTTAGGGGAAGATAGGGGGGCAAGGGCAACATATGTAACCTAAACATCTGTACCCCCATAATATGCTGAAATGAAAAAAAAAGAACTCTTAACAAAATAGGCATAGATGGAATATACCTCAATATTATAAAAGCCATATATGACAAACCCACAGCCAACGTCATACTGAATGGGGAAAAGTTGAAAGCATTCCCAGTTAGAACTGGTATAAGACAAGGGTGCCCACTGTCACCAGTTTCATTCATCATAATGCTGAAAGTCCTAGCCAGGGCAATCAGGCAAGAGAAGGAAATCAAGGGTATCCAAATCGGGAAATATTGCTCTTTGCTGACAATATAGGCTTATATTTAGAAAACCCCAAAGATTCTGCCAAGAGACTACTGGAAAAGATAAATGAATTCAGCAAAATCTTAGGTTACAAAATCAATGTACACAAATCAGTGGCATTCCTATACACCAACAGCAGTCAAGCTGAAAATCAAATCAAAGACTCAATACCTTTCACAATAGCAACAAAGAAAATAAAATACCCAGGAATATATTTAACCAATAAGGTAAAGGATCTCTACAAGGAGAATACAAATTACTGAGGAAGGAAATTGCAGAGGATGCAAACAAATGGAAAAATATATCATGCTCATGGATCAACAGAATCAATATTGTTCAAATGTCCATACTACCCAAAGTGATTTACAGACTCAATGCAATCCTCATCAAAATGCTGATGTCATTTTTCACAGATCTAGAAAAAATAATTCTATGCTTCATATGGAACCAGAAAAGAGCCTGAATAGCCAAAGGAACCTTAAGTAAAATGCTTTTATTTTAAAGCTATCATGTCACCCTGAATCATACATATATTTGTGAATAACATTGAATATATCCTTGGTGAAGATATGTGTTCCTCTGATTTCTGTATTTTCTGAGGTAATAATTAGATATAGTGATACTTATCCTTAAAAAGTAGGTAGGTGTACAAGATATTTTTATAATATGCTCAATTTGAATGGGATTGTGAGTTCTTTAATGTATTTAAGTAGATGAATTTGATTGTGATAGCAATCCAATGTATCTACAGCGACTTTTGAGAAGAGAAAATCTGCCCTTGGTGATAGCATTATTATGTGCAGCTGGAGTATAACAAGGCTTTTGACAGACTATGAACAACTTATTTCCAATTTTCCAAGTTGTTTTCTCTTTTGAATATAATTGAACCATACATTGTATTGCAAACTTCATGTTATCTACAAATCAGTATACTATTATTATCTATCTTTGAAATTACAGGTACAGAAACTTCTGATTTCTATGCACTTTAAAAAATTGAGTGGTTAGAAGTAACATGTATAATACTTTTAAATTTCTTGTATTCAGGAAATTCCTTCATTTTGTTTTTCCTTCAAATAGATATATATAAAGTGATTTGATTTATATTTACCAGCCTCTCATTACATCGTTTTAAGTCATAAGAAAATGTATTTTAGTTTTGTCAGTTTGTTACAACCAAAATCATGTAAGCCTCGGTACAGGATATATCAGATACACAATTAATTCTAAGTAGAAAGCAATATCCTTATAGGAGCATAATTTAATGCATTACTTCATAAGCAATATACAAATTTTACAGCATTCCATCGAAAATATCAGTAGAACCTGAGTTAATCTATTTTAAAAAGTAATGCTGTTACTATTTCAAAAATATGTGTATGCAAACACACTATATGTGTTTCTTTTCTACATCAAGATCTGATATCATCATTCAGATCCACTTACAAAAGGATTGCGAATTATGTTTACTGTCCAGTTGTATAGATTTACATTTATAAAGGTTTACATGCTAACAAATAATTTGTAGTACTATATATTTTTACACACATTTTAATTTCTGTTCAAATTTTTCTCTTCCAAAATAAAATACAAATATATCTCATCATTATATATTTCTACCATTGAGATATATTAGAATATGCTTGCTCTAAGGTCTATATAGAACCTTACTATCTACCTAGTTCCCTTTTCAATTGCAAACCTTAAACTCTTCAAATGAACATACATTTCAGATGCCTTCCAGTTGCACATCTACAAACAAGTTACAGGGAATATTGAGGTTCCAGATAATAGTATCAAACACATGCACGGAATTATGATGTGTGATCCTGTGTACCGTCAGCATTTACTGTAACATGTATGGAAAGAAAGAAATGAGTGTGTGGGGAGGATTCCCATCACTTTCTTATCACAAGATTAATAAAAAGTGAATGGATAACGGCAAAGGCCATACCTTTGAGAATTAAAGAAGAATTCATCTCTTCCACTGAAAGAAAGTAAAATAGAGAGGGTGTGAATTAGTGAATCTAAATGTCAAAGAACTTATCAAATCTTGAAGATAAATCTTGGTAACAAGATTAAATCCAGCCATGTGATATTGTTTTGATGAAATGAACGAACGTACAGGATTAATTACAGTGAGGTTGGTGATAAGTAATTTGCATAGTGTCTCTGAGACTGAATAGGGAAAATATTACCTTCACCACAGAATTGTCATGTAGATTAAGAGAGAGAAGGTATGTGAAGAATTTATCACATAGTAGGTACTTGGCAAACATAATCCCTTTTATTTTAAACTGATTTGGTAAAAAAAAAAAAAAACTTTGTGTTAATGAAACAATATGATTTTCTCCTTAATGAGAAATCTATTTTCTTCTTTATTAATAGGTACCCTATGAACATAATTAGGATATACTTGGCTATGATAAAATTAGGCGTATTTTCTCACACGACAAGAAATGCCCAGGATCTGCCAACCTCAGGTGTAAGCAGGACTCCCCTATGGACTCAGATCGCAGTTGTAACTCTAGGCATGTATCTTTTTTGCATATTTTTAAGTGACAAAAATTCTAGAACATTTCTTCCCACCCAAGGAGACTTCCCCTCATGTCTCATTGTTCAGCTATGTTACATCTACCTTTCTGCAATAGTCACTGGTAGGAGCAAAGCTTACTGGAATTGGCTTATACAATGGTCTCAATCTTTACGCTGAATCAGAAACATCCGGAGAGCTTGCTATAACCCATGATTGCCAGCCTCCAGACCCTGAGTTTCAGATTGGGTATGTCTTGAATGAAGTTCTCAAATGTTGCTCTTGCTGCTGTCTTGGGTGAAACTCTGACACTCACTGAAAATAAACTGAGTAATATTCACCTCCTGAACCTGAGAGTAAGTTGACCTTCCCTGAGAAAATGGCCAAACGTTACAGTATGAATGCTAGGGCTCTGCTTAGAAGGGTGACCCATGGTTAGGGTAAAATTTGTGTTGCCAAACAACAGTGCTTTACCTTCCTTTTTCCTTCCTCCCTTCTTTCCTTCTTTTCCTTTTTTTCTTTTTTTATATGTGCATCTCAAGGTTTTTGTTTACTTAACTCCTTTTAAATCAGTTTAAGTAAATTTTACAAACCTAATGGCAAAGCATTGACTGAGGAATAATTTTGCTAAGTCACAAAAGTATTTAAGTAATTGAAACTGAGTGCATAATTCCTGAGAAAAAGCCACCACTTTGTAAAGTTATAACTTTTCCATTAAACTCTGTTATTTTTGCAGCAGATTTTTTACTTATGTTTGACAGATCAAGAAAGATCTCTCTTTAAATGTTCCATTGCCATTCTGAATAATAGAATTGTGTTCCCTAGTACATGTTTCTTTGTAAAAGAATGAGGTATATAATTTGACATTTAAAAGTTGTGTTCTGAAGAGAAGAAATGAGGAATCTGTTTGCATTTTAAATGAGATTTGTGATATAATTCAGTATAACACTGCGATGATGTCATAAACTGGGAATGAGGAATGACCATGGCAAGCCCACTGGCCAGCCAGCTTGAGTGCACAGGCTCTAGCTGCCCAGTGCAAATTTGTCTGTTCTCTGCTGCCTGTTGGCATCAGTTGGGTTTAAATATCAATGGCTGTGATTCTGACTCCTATGGAAGGGGCGAGGGTGGGATTTGCAGGACACCTATGTCAAGAGTTTCCCCTTCATTTGGTGCTCAGGATTTCAGTGGATACCAAGAAGCAAACATTCTTTGGATGCCCGTGGCAAGGGCTGGTAGGCTTGGTGGGAGTGGGGGGCACCTTCTTCCTCTTCCAGGCTTCCTAAGAGTGATGGCCAGCGGTTTCTCTGCCAGGGCCTGCCCTGCAGCCCACACCCGCATCCCACCTCTTCAGAGTTCTAGTCGGAGTGCTGGGAGTCACAGAGGCCAGGAGCCTGTAGTTATCAATGTGTCATATCGAAAGTCAATTTATATCACCCTTTTTCCTGTAATATCATATACCTCACATCATTTTGCATTTTACCTTACTTAATAGATTAGTTTGGAAATATCTCCATATCAGTGTACAAAAGACTGCAATATCATATTTAATGACTTGTTTTTAAATTTAATCAGCCCCATACAATGGATATTTAGTTTTTAAACATTCATTAACAACAGCAAAAATAACACTGCAGTACATAAATTTATACACACAACATTGCATACAACTATGCGTATATCCGTAGAATACATTCCTGGAAAAAGAACCACTGGGTCAGAGTATATATGCATTTTTAATTTTAAAGAGTATTGCCAATATTTCTTCATGAGTGAGTCCCTGGTTTTCTACATTTTACCACAGATTATGTTATCACACTTAGCCTCTGCCAGTCTGAAAACATGAGAATAATATCTTGATGTGTTTTTCTTAAGCGTTTTATTTTCAATAATTGTAGATTCATATGCAAGTGTAAGAGATAATGCAGAGAGAGCTGGGCACCCTTTACCCAGTTTTGCCCAATGGCATCATCCTGGGAAACTATTGCACAATAGCACAACTAGGATACTGGCTTCTATACAGTTGAAAGAGGGGCATTTGCATTACAACAGGGATCCCTGATGTTGCCTTTTTATATCCACCCCACATCATCAGGATCCCCTCCCACTTCATTCTCAACTCCCTGGCTGCCATTACCCCAATCTGCATTTCTATAATTTTGTATAAATTATCATAGTTTTTTCCTTATTTTAAGTGAAGTGAATAGCTTTCAATGTTTGGGAAATACTCTTTCCTATGAACTCTGTTCTTTCATATATCCAGTTAATTTGTATGGACTTGATATAACTCTTCATATAGTAAAAGATTAGTCTCCAGTTACAACCTTTTCTGTGTAGGACGTACTGTTTTATTTGATATGCACAAATTGTATACTTATTGTAATTGAATTGATCATTTTATGATCTCAGGATTTGGGATCAAAGTTAGAAAAACTTCCCCCACTTAATGATAGAAAAACCTCAATATGTCCAAATTTTTCTTCCAATATTTTCCAATGTTTTATGGCTTTTTAAAAACTTTTTAATCTCTAAGTCATCATTATTAGGATTCCTGTTGGTTTAAGATGTGAAAAAAGATTCTATTTCCAATTGTCTATCTAGTTGTAAGAAAATTTAACTATGCATTTTTAACAAGTGCTATTCATTGTGATTTTCAGACATAAAATACTCTGACAGTATGTTTCAGGAAATTAAAAAAGTATCTTTGGGTTTTCCTACAGTATCGTAACTTTAGGAGGCTCTAGAGGTTATTTTTTTCTTTATATTTTTAATAAAAATGTTTTCTATAACGACAGTACTATTAATTTTGCACTGCAAATTTTAACTAAACGTGAGAAACATTACTAATAATCTGAGACCGTTACTGTAATCTGTTAATTCATATGTGTAAGGTGTTGTAACAAGATTGATTTGCTGTTCAATCACTTTATGACATTCATCTGTTTCTTTACCACATGATGGGTCCCTTGCTCCAGGTCTCTGAGCCAGATTCATGTGGTTTCTGAAAGGATAGCAGGTGACAACATGATTGCAGCAGCATAAAACCTTTGTTCTCTGGAAAAATAATTGAAAGCATATAGTGTACTAACTTTTAATACATATGCTGACTTAGTAGATGAACAACTCTTTTTGCATTTATTATTATTATTTTATTCTGCATTTGTAGATATGTGATTTCCTCTTTTGGAAAGCATACATATAAACTACTTTTGCATGAGGCGGAGAATGGATCATTGATTCAACAACATAAAGAGTTGTATTTTAGCCATTTTAGCCATGCACAAACATATCTCTTATTTATAGTTATATGCTAATCATAATATTTGATTACAGCAATGTAGAGTTCCAGATAAAAGGAGTGACATGTGAATTCTTCCTAACATACTTTTCTCCTTTGTCAAAAGAAGTTGCCATTCCCTGACTTTCAAAGTAGATTATAAATAATGTAATTCCTGTTTTCTTTCGAAAGGAACTGTTGAATCTTCAACATGCCTACTATAAACTAAGAAGACAATACCAGGCAACAACTGGAGAACTGACTCATGCAAACAATCGAGCAGCTCAAGATAAGGCAGAAGTAAAGAAACTGAGATCGCGAGTGGAAGAACTAAAACAGGGACTCAGCCAAAAGGAAAATGAGGTACTACTGTATACAGAAACACATGCTGCATAGCTTCAAAATAGCATTTTATAGCACATATATGACATTTTCTTCCTATTAACGTATGGCATTAATTGGGATAAAAACCTTTACATTTTTATGGCCAAAACCAATTAAGAATTATAAGGAAAAGAAACAAAAGGTTGCATAGACAGCATGCATGTTTATGGTATATTTTTTACGAGTGCTTTACAGCTTCAGTGTTTCAGTGTGGTCCATTGTGTGTGAATGTGTTTGTGTGTATGCGTGTGTTTAAATATGAGCACAGGATCATTAAAGCTCGGTGTTTTAAGCTTTGAGATAAGCATGTTTCTCAGAGAAATATGATGTATGTTGTGATTTTATATTATGGTATGTATTCTCCCCAGTGCTCTCTGGTGTTCAAAAGAATTTCTGTATCTCATTTGGTTGTGTAAGGTCAACTCACTAATGGTTTATGGAATATTTCAGATGTTTCTGGAAGGTAGACATCTCAGTGTAATGTCCTGATAGCACACCTGTATCTGTGGCGTGATTTCACTGGCAGTTACAAACAACAAAGATAATATTTTTTGAAAGAAACACAGTCTCAAATGTTGGTCTGATTGTGGGACTATCACCACATGGCCGCATAATTTCAGATGGTGTTCCAGTAACTACATCTGCTCCTGTTGAACAAATTTGAGGCAAAAAGCCTTAGTTCCCTGGTTTGAAAGACTGTTTCCATATAATGCCAAACAGTTGGAAATCTAAAACAAAACAAAACAAAAAGCTGAATTATTTTTCCATGGGGTAATTTAATAACAGAACACATTTTACATTTTGAAATTTCATTTTTAATCAAAACTATTTTAATCAAGCAGATGAGATTTTCTTTTCTATAACGTCATATGAAAACAGAATCATTCCATCAATGAGGCTCATACATCTTCCTCTGCTCTTATTAATACCATCTTGTTGGCAAGAGTTTTATCCTTAATAGGTCTCTTTTTATGAAGATATATGTACTTTGTAATGATATTCAAAGGCTCGAGAGAATCCTCTTAGGTTTGTGTTTTATCATAGCCATTATTCCTGTAAATAGTTTTAAAAGGCAATATTTGTTGGGGGGAGACGGTGAATAAACCTCTGTCAATATAGGCTTTAAGAAATCACTTTGGACTAAAAGTGGCAAGGAAATGGTGATATCTTCTGAGGTTTGTGGGCTAATGAAGTATTAGTCTCCAAAGATATGATTCAGCAATCTAATTGAGTGATTTATAAAATGAGCTGTGGTCATAAGGATGACCCTATTATTTGTTCCTCTGGTAGGATTACACTTCCCACGTCATCAATGTTGGGGTTGGCCATATGATGTTTGCTTCACCAATGCCTTATGAGGAGAAGATACGCATTCCATTTGCCATCATAGGCTTTGAGAGCCAACACAGGCTCTGTCATGTCTCTTTTCCCATGTGTCTTTTCTGCCATGTCTCATGTCCTGAGGCCGGCATGTCCAAAGTATACATAATTCTCTCAACATGAATCCTGAAATGATGAAAACATGGAGCAGAGTCTTTGCTGAACCACAGTGAAGCCCAAATAACTAAAAATCAGTATCTATTACTAGTGTAAGCCACTGACACTTGGGAGTTGTTTTGTTACTGCAAAAAAAAAAAGAAGAAAGAAAGAAAAGAAAACAACAAACTTAATTGAAGCTAACTGGATTAGTCATTAAAATAATAAAAGAGAAACAAGTCTTAAAATATATCTCCAATGTCAGAAGCAGGTGGTAAAAAAATGTATTGGAGGCCAGAATGATAGACAGAAACCCATTTCATCAAGTGGTGAAACATCTTGTACATTAGTTTCCTGTAATACCTTGGAAGGCAGATAATGCACAAAATGAGCTTGTGGTTTTTAGGTGAAATGATAAGAACTATTTTTTTTGTTTGTTATTGTTACATTTGAAAAATGCCAAAAAGAAAGGTGAAATAATAAAAGAATTGTAGACTTTTCAAAGAGGTGTATAAGGTAATACGGAAATTTAAGTAGTTCTGTGACTTACAGGTTGTAAGACGTATCTGATTTTCCTTTCCAAATGATAAAACATAAACCTGAGGTTGGCTTTGAATGATAAATGTCAATTAAACTTGAGTTTTGTGGCAAGGACTAAATCAATGATATGTCCATCAAGCTTGTTATTAAAGTTCTGAATCTATTAAGGTAGTTTCTTATAAATTTTTTAAGCTGAAGAAAGCGGTGTAGGGAGAAGAGAATAAGATTGTGCCTCTACCGGAACATCCCACAATTCAAAATAACCATAAGTAGCTCAGAGACAGGAATGCCTCTAAAAGAACAGCAGAAATGAATATCGACCTGTGCGATTTACTGGAATCAAATAGAAAAAAAGATAGCTTTTTTGTGAAAGTTATATTGGCATATGAGCTTCTAGCCCAGGCTAAAAGACAGTATTTTTCAAGGTTCAAAATAATCCTTTGTTCCTTCAAACTTCCATGAAAATGAAGCCAGCTAAGCAGGCTAACACCCAGAAAGAGAATATTTTCCATTGTCAATCTCAGACACGGCTACAGTATATACTAAAAAAAGGACTTTAGAGAGCAGAGCTAAGAATCATAGAAACTCCAGGCTATGCAACTACTTTTTTTTTTTTTTAAGACAGAGTCTCGCTCTGTTGCCTGGGCTAGAGTGCCATGGCATCAGCTTAGCTCACAGCAACTTCAAACTCCTGGGCTCAAGCAATCCTTTTGCCTCAGCCTCCTGAGTAGCTGGGACTACAGGCATGTGCCACCATGCCTGGCTAATTTTTTTTCCATATATTTTTAGTTGTCTGGCTAATTTCTTTCTACTTTTAGTAGAGATGGCGGTCTCACTCTTGCTCAGGCTGATCCCAAACTCCTGACCTCAAGCAATCCTCCCACCTTGGCCTCCTAGAGTGTTAGGGTTACAGGTGTGAGCCACCATGCCCGGCCTTATGTAATTACTTTTAGGGAGCAGAACCCAGACCAAATAAAGGAACATTTCCCATGTGCAGTGTAGGTGCCCCTTGCAACATCTGCCAAGTTAGATTTCATGAATGTTTTCTATCTCCCCTTTCTATACGGAAGTATTTACAGGAATTTTGTCTTGGTTTTGCTATAGTATATTGGGCAAGTATGTGTATGTAGGAAGGGTTATGTAAATTACTTGCCTTTTTAGTAAATGGGTCTCTGGGGCAAGAGAAGACATACTGAGATCTGCTGTAGAGATTATCGTGAATTCTTGAACTTTGAGACTAATGCTATGATTGGAATGCTTGGGTAATTTTCCTTGGGGCGGGGGTGACAAATTTTGAGTGAAGTGGGAAGGAAAACAGTTTGTGACCAAGAGAGTGGTCTATGTTATACTATCTGTGAATGAGTATGTGTGTATGAATATTTACTACCCTTTGCTCTAGTTTCCAAGCATGGATGGCCGGCATGGTCCTGTGACCTGTTTGGCAAAAGGGATTTGTACTGCTTTCCAACAGAATCTTTAGGAATCATATTTCTACATAGGGAAGGATTTGGGTATTGTTCATATTTGAAGCCTAGAAGTAGATTCATTGAAATATATGTTCAACATGCAAAATATCTTAATATTCTGCACCTACAATCTAATCAGTTGATCACGATTGATTCATATTGGTATTGTAATCTGGATTATTTAATTACAGTTGTCAAGTTGTCATTTTTTCTCTGATTAAGGCCATTACCAGTTTGGGTGGTTGAGAACGAAAATATCCATCATGGCAATAAGATTTTGCTTTAAATAGCTGTCAACGTTTCCACAATTTGACTTTTAATTGAGAAGCAAAGAAAATTGTCAGTTTTACTGCTAAGCTTTTCAATTTTATAGTAACAAATTCTTCAAATTGCAATTAACGTTTAATTGGAACTGTCAAATACAAAGTTTTCAACTCTCACAAGTCAACAGATTTTAAATAAATGAAAATGAGATATTAATGCTCTGTACTGTAGAGAAAATAGGATGTTCTTGGGCCCATAAGAGAAAACCCAGGTTCTGATTAAATAAATGAGCAAATTTTAAAAATATCTTTTCTGGTGAATTGTTTTTTTAAGCAAATTTACAAAAAAATCTAATTAAAAATATATTTGTTAGAAGGTAAACATTCATTTCTCATTGTTTTACTGAAGTCTTTCTGTGGATATATATTACATCATAAAATGATAAAATTTAATTGAGACTTTTTTTTACCATAGTGCAGGGTCATTTATATATCCTCATTAAAATATCAAAATAACTGACCACCTTAATAAATATGGTATGAAAAACAATCTAATAAAAGGTGTAATAATGCAAGCAACATTGTTAGAAACAGAAACGTATAAACTGAACTCACAAGGTTATGTCTCTAGTATCTATAAAGCAATGAATTTAATATAAGCAATTACAATGACACATGGGTGCTACAGAACGAGAGTCAGAGAGGCTAAAGCACAGGATGAGGTAAAGTTTGCCAAAGAATATTTTACATTTTGTAAAGCAATATCACATCACATGAAGAAGGAAAAATAAAGGGAAGAATTCAGGCCAACTATTACTCCACTGTGACATATTACTTTAGTGCATGGGCTTCAAATACCTAAACAATTTTATACACAATTGTAGTCACTGTTGCAAATAATATTATACTCTGCTTTATTGATTACTGTACCAGTTTTCAGGTTGCTTTGTTTTATTGATAGTTGGTATTTTAAGAAATGTAATATTTATTTCCTCGGATATAAATTTATTAAATCAACCAATTTTCCTTTACTGAGGATTTTTTGGATTTTTTTTCTAATATAACTTTAACATGACTTATATATATACCATTTTTCCCCATTGGAAAAAGAATATGAATAAATATGCCTTTTAATATACATAGTACAATATTATTAATCTTCTTTGATTCTCAATGATCTCAAATTGCAGAAATGTCAACTGCTATTTAATGCAAAATATTAACTACATCTTAACTAATGTGAGAGTAAGATAAACCTCAAATGATTTATTTATAAAATTAAAAAGGATCTAATCACTCAATTTGCTGTGTTGTTAGTTGAATTTACTTTTAATAGCAGTTTCTTTTTTGTTGAGATTTTTAAAGATTTTAACTTATAATTTTAATTACTTTAAATTTATTTTTTATCTCCTCATAAGTTTAACTTTTATATTTTAATTTTAATAAGAATTACATGTAAGATATGTAGTGTGATATTTTAATATACACAAAACATCACATTACATACCTTAATTACCACAGTCAAATGAATTAATATAAAATCTCTTCACATAGTTACCTTCTTTTTTTCATAATGAGACCACTTAAGATCTACTCTCAGCAAATTTCAAGTATACAATACAGTATTATTAACTGTAGTTTCCTTGTTGTACATTAAATCTCTAGAACTTATTCATCCTACATAAATGAAACTTTTCACTTTTGACTAATATCTCCCCTTTCCTGGTCTAAACCCATCCCTGAAAATCACCTTTCTACTCTCTGTTTCTATGAATTTGACATTTTTAGATTCCACATATAAATGAGATCACACAGTCTTTTTCTTTGTCTGGCTTATTTCACTTAGCATAATGTCCTGCAGATTCATCCACGTTGTTGCAAATGGCAGTGTTTTCTCTTTTTTCTAAGGCTGAATTGTATTCCATAGTGTGTGTGTGTGTGTGTGTGTGTGTGTGTGTGTGCATATGTATGAAAAGGTGCTCAACATCACTAATCATCAGGGAAATTCAGAGTAAAACCGTAATGAGATATCACCTCACACCTCTCAGAACAGCTATTATCAAAAAGACTAGGAATAACAAGTGCTAGTGAGGATGTAGATAAAATGGAACTGTGATATACTGTTGGTGAGAATCTAAATCGGTATAGTCATTAAGAAGAACATTGTGGAGAACATTATGGATGTTCCTCAAAACACTGAAAATAGATCTACCATGCGATCCTGTGATTCTTCTTCTGAATATCTATATCTATAGATGTATATGTGTGTGTGTGTGTGTGTATGTGTGTGTGTGTATGAAATAAAATCGGTGTCTCAAAGAGATATCTGCACTTCCCAACAGCTAAGACATGGAGACATGGAGACATGGAAGGTGTGAGGTGTGAGGTGATATCTCATTATGGTTTTACTTTGAATTTCCCTGATGATTAGTGATATTGAGCACCTTTACACATAGTTGTTAGCTATTTGTATGTATTCTTTGAGAAAATGTCTATTCAGGTCATTCGCCTGTTTTTTAACCAAGTTATTTGGGTATTTTTTGATATTGAGTCATATGAGTTTTTAATATATTTTGAATATTAACCTCTTATATAATATATGCCTTGAAAATATTTTTCCCAATCTATAAGTTACCTTTTCATTTTGTTGATTGTTTCCATTGGTCTATGTGTGTGTGTGTGTGTTTGTGCCAAAATCATACTGTTTTGATTATTATAGATTTTTAAATATAATTGGAATCAGGAATGCCTCCAACATTGTTCTTCTATTTAAGATTACCTTGACTATTTGGAGTCTTTCATGGTTCCATACATATTTTTACATTTTTTTCTATTTCTGTTGAAAAATATTATTGGAATTTTGATAGAGATTGTGTTGAATCTGGAATTAGCTTTGGGTGGTATGGACATTTAAATAATATTAATTTTTCCAATCCATGAACGTGGGGTATTTTTTCCATTTATTTGTCTCTTTTTCAATTTCTTTCATCAATGTCATGTAGTTTTCCATGTACAGGTCTTTCACTTTCTTAGTTAAATTTATTCCTAAGTGTCCCATTCTTCTGAATGTTATTGTAAATGGGATTGTTTTCTGGATTTCTTTTTCATATATTTCATTGGTGGTACAGAAAAACACTACTGATTTTTGTTGATTTTGTATCCTGTAATTTTAGCAAATTCATTTGTTATTTCTAAAAAGGTTTTGGTGGAGTCGTACAGTTGTCTACATATTGGATATGTCATATAAAAACAGGTAAATTTACTTCTTCTTTTCCTATTTAAATGTCTTTTACTTCTTTCCCTTGTCTAATTGCTCTGGCTAAAACTTCCAGTCCTATTTGGAATAGAAATGGCGAGAGTGGGCATCCTTGTCTTGTAGAGGATATTAGAAGAAAAGTTTTCAGTTTTTCCCCATTGATTATGAAGGTAATTTTGAGCTTTTCATAAATGGCCTTTATTGTCCTGGGGTAAGTTTCTTGTACACTGATTTTGTTTAGAGTTATTGTTGTGAATGGATTTGAACTTTGCCAAAGGCTTTTTTTCCTAAATGTATTGAAATAATCATTTATTTTTTACCTTTTATTCTGGTAATTTGACATATCACATCCATTGATTTGTGTGATGAAATATTTTCTCTTAGTGTAAATTTCATATTTACCCTTGATTTGCCCTCTGTCTAAAAATTAAGCTTCTATAAATAAGAGGATGTTCAAAATATTCAGTGAACTATTTTGTGTTAAAAGAGATATAAATTAGGGGTAAACTAGTTCCTACCTGCCATATGTTCATAATTCACAAACAAAGCTGAACAGGATGAGAGTTATTGTATAGTAATTAAAAAAATGAAAGTTCTATGGTAAGTAAGGGGAAGCAAAATCACCTAACTTTAAGATGATATTCTTATTTTAAGAAATTCATTATTCTCTTCATTGAACTAAGATTTATTGATGTAGGTGCTCCACACAGTTCTGGTGCAAGAATAGAAATAAATAAAACATATTCCTGGTATAAAGATTAAAGTCTAATATAATGCTTTTCAAACCTGACTATACAAAAATACCACTTGAAAGATTCAAAAAAATACTAATACTCAAGTCCTACCTCCAGAAAATCCACTTCAATTGTTACAGGTAGGGCTCGTGTCTGGATGCTTTTAAAAAGCTTCCCAAACAATTTTAACATATAGCCAAATGTCAGAACCACCAATTATTGCGGTCTGTACTTGTTAACACTGTAATATGCAAAATTAATTAATGTAATAAGTCTTCTAGTTTTGAGAGAAATTCAAAAGATGAAAAAAAAAAACTCTTAAACAGATAGCCTAAGATACAAGATAATATTGAGCCCCAGCAGTTCACACTCAAAGCATTAGCATTTTGCTAAATGTATTGTGTTGGTATGACTCTACACTTAGCAATTATCACCTTATTATTACAGCTTAGCTAATTCTGGCTTCAAATTTTAATGCCTCTTGGTGTCAAAAAGGTGAAGCTTTTCAAAATTCTGATATCATCAGCGATGATGAATGTGAGAGACACTTTGTTTAAACCGACAGAACATTAATTATCTAAATTAATATCCATTTTTTAAAGAAGTCTTTGTTTGGAAGGACACAGACATTCTCTTATAGCCCTAAATCTATTTAGGTAAAATCTCATTAATTTACACCCTGCTGATTTTAAGATTGTGAGAATAGTGATAGACTGAAATTCACATTTATCTATGAAAAATATGTGGTAAGTGTTTCAGGTAAGTTTAAAAAGAAATAATAAAGAAAGAGGCCATCTGCAGGTTCACATGGGGACACAGACATAATTTCTAATGAGATCACAATAGACTCAGCTATTGAAGTGTAAAAACCAACCCAGTTTGTTTAATATTCGTTACTTCCTAACCTCTATGTTAGATGTTAGAATATATGTGATTTATTCCCAAGAAGAGGTTTTTAATATAATGAGAAATATCCAACCATAAATATACAAGTTTGAACGTAACAAAATAAAACGTCATTATGCGGTATTGACAGGATACAGCAGAAGCAATTTGCAGTGCTCCTTTTCCTTCAAATACTCAAGGGCTGTTTGCAATTATTTATTTTATGTATTTAATTTTTTAATGATTACTTCGATGGGAGTAGATGGGCAAGGCCCAGAGCAGCCTGTGTGGGTATCAGTACCAGCACTCAGTGGTGATGTTTCCGACGTCTCTAAAATGAAGACATCGGAGGCAAAAGAACAACGTGAACAGAAGTTCAGCGACTCAGTTTCCATTAATTTTTCATCTAAATCATTCCAATAATTTCCTTTCCCCTTCAGTGATAATTTGAAGGTTACCGTTTTCCTGCAATCATTTATCTTGCTCTTGTTCTTCATTACTCTCAGCAAACACCTCCACGGTCCGGTACTTCTGCTTCCCCCATAACTTGAGGAAAATCCAAACCCATCAAGCGTGGCGGCGTAGTCTCAGCTAAAACTTGTGAGTTATATGTGAGTAGAAAATGTAGCCTGAGATGAGTTTGAGTAAAATCAAGATGTTTTAGGGCAGGTTATATGGAAAGATTTAGACCATGATCGTCTGTTGCTTTTCCTCCACCTGTAACTCTAGACAGCATTTAAAGTCTACCATCCTTTAACCTTTATACACACACACACACACACACACACACACACACACACATATATTTGTGTATGTGTGTGTGTGTGTGTGTGTATTCTTTTGAACATCTATTACTCTGTTCCCTCTCCTCATTCAGACATATTATTGTCCATTCATTTATGAATGCGTACAAGAAATGATGGAAATGACAAAGACCTCATTACATTAGAAAAAAAAGACAACGACTCAACAAAAAGCTATTATTTTTCTTTCTTTTCTTTTTCTATTTTCAGGGCTGAATTAATATTGGCACACTATTCAGTTATTTCTTGGCATATTCATTACCCCATGCAAATATATTCTCTTAATTTATGTATTCCCTTTTATCCTCATACCCCACTCCCATTTTCCTCCCTCCATGTGCAGCCATTTAAATTTGGTTTTTGTGTATCTTTTTGTACGAATTTGGTTTTGCACAATATGTCCTCTGTCTTGTGTGTATATATTTTGATTTATCTTAACCCTGTTCCTGGTCCCACATTGCAGGGAAATTTTCACACGGATCCATGAGGGGACAGGTACAGGGTATTTGTTGCAACATTGTCTCTGGGGGCTGAGAGGAGGAGGCAGCCACTGGGAAAGTGGGAGAGATAAAATCTGGTGGTCGTACACCATCGAGTGCTTTACTCTCCAGTAGAGGACAATCACAATGCCAAAGGATCCTAACAACTGTGCTTGGAGAAAAGAGATAGAAAAGCAGGAAAAATTTTTGAAAAGTAGCATCTTTCTGACGTATGATTGTAAATGAGCAATGTTAGAAAAGGTGGGTGGAAAATATAAACTCAATCTAGCTTCTAAAATTTCAACACCGTGTATGGTATATTAGGTAAGATTAAGAAAAATGGAGTCCTATTAGGAAGTAAACTCTACTAATTCCTTTACTAGTTGTATGATCTTGGAATGGTCGTTTAGCCTCAATGGGCTACACTTTCCTTATCTGAAAAATGAAGAATAATATGTGAGATTGCATAACTTTAATCACTGAAACATATGTCGATTTAATGAAACCTTTAGGGGAAGTAAAGAAATAGGATATCTTAAAATGAGAAATATTATGCATGATTAATCTAACTAGATCTTGAATCCAATGTTCAGCATTTAATATACAGCATGTAATGTTATGTAACAACATTTAATTTAATATCCCAGTATTTAACATATAATAATGTTATAATATAATATTTAATCTAATCTTTATTATAAACCTATAATTATGGCAGTTATTGTAGTAATGTTATAATAATTGAAAATAAATATTAATATAATCACATTGTTATCCCATGGAAGCCTTATCACAGCCTTGCCTTGAAATTCGATAGTGTAAATAAGTAAATGACATGAACATAGTCACAGATTGGCGAGAAAGAGCTATGATATCATCCCAGGTGTTGAAATACATGTTAAAAACAAATCTCTGTTTGTATATATTATCATATTTTTCCACCATTATAATAATTATGTGGATTTAACTACTTTTCCCTGCAAATTAAAATTTAAAGATGAAGAATTTTATTTAAGATCCTTCCTTCTGTGTTGGATTATTAAGTATGTTGGGTAAAAGATTGGTATTGCAAATTCCTGTTGAGCCATTTTATCATGCAGGGATTTTTTTTCCTGTTTTAGTAAGAATTTTCATGCAAAAATAAGAATGAATTTCAATAGTAACAACTATTTGAAATAATGTTCCAATGAGGAAAAAAATAAATAAAATGGGAACATCTTATTATGTTTAGTGAAGTAAGTAAAATTCTTTCTTGAAGACTTCCTATAGAAAAACTGTTGTAATGGGAAATAGTTGCATCTTTTGGGTCTTAAAGTTATGTTCAAAAGAAAACAAATATAGACAGTGGCCTTCTAGTTTTAGATGTAAATATTTTCTAAATGTCTAAGATAAATTTTAAATTACTAGTTACACCAGTGATATTTGAAGTTTATCTTTTTTGAAAATTTGTCAGATAAGTCATTTTATTATAAGACATTTTGGAGCTGACTAAAGTTGAAAATGAAATCCTTTGTAAGGGCTGCTCAGTCTGGTACTATCAAAAAAAAAAAAAGACTACTTGTATTTAAACAGTCAGAATTCTAAGGCTATGAAATTCTTAGATGGCTATTTCTGTGTCATACTACAATAAAATTGAGAATTTTTGAAATTTAAAAAGATACATATGCTAGATTTATAAGCATTTATTTGTGTGGCTCTGCTATAGTTGAAATAGCATATGATAAAATATAAACCACATACAATTAGACATATTTAAAACTTTATTTATAATTTGATGCATTTCACTCAATGAACCTAAATATAAGACTATAATTTATGTTAGGACAAATTATCAAGGAATATTGAATAAGCAGATGTGTTTTTCCTTTTTGTGGGGAAAAAATGAGTGAGTAGGTTTCTTGATTCAAGATAAATAAGTATACCTAATTTTATACTTTTAAAATATGTACAAATCAGGCTAATTATGTTTGAGTAAAGGTAACAGAATGAAGATAACAAGCATGTGATGCATATTTTCTACAGTAGAAATTTCTCAGTGTTTTATCCTATTATCAATAACACTCTTAATTTTAGGAAAAGCTCAATAAATATTTTTGAAATATTTCATGAACATCATATAGTTCTCATATAGGTTGATGTCAATAGTTTTAAATAGTATATATTGATAAAGTTGATATTCTTTTAAACCACTTACATAATCAGATTAATTTGTCATGGAAAAGATTTTGTTATGTTTATATAAGTTGCAAAAGGAATAAAATAAATGTAATAAAATCACTTTTTAAGTTTAAAATGCTATTAGGTCATTAAATATGAAATGTGCAATTTCAAATCAAAAGTATAGTTTATTACATCTCAAACAAGAAGCAGTACAATTAAACAAAGTATGTGTCTAAACTATCAACACAGTTTTGCCATCTTATTGGTAGCTTGTTTGTGTCAGCAGCAAAGAAGCTTGGAGAGCAAGTGGCAATGAAATCGCAAAAGGTGTTTTCCACAGCTTGTTGAGAATTGAATATTTTTCCTTACAAGAAATGGTCCAAAGCCTGGAAGAAGTGGGAGTCAGTTGGTGCAAGGTCTGGTGAATACAGTGGATGACAGAGAGTTTCCAAGTCCAGTCAGTGTAGTTTGAGCAGCGTTGTTTGTGTGACATGTGGTTG